>JAPYYX010002461.1:0-15832 GCA_030522605.1 Cremastinae sp. B BG-2022a | reverse complement strand
ATGTACGTTTAATGTGTAAGAGTTTTTTCTTTTTATTTCCAATTGGATTACGATAGTAAAAATTTTCAAATGTCACTAACTTTTGGTTGAGATTGTACGAGTACAACATCCTTAACATAGCAGATCGAAAAAGAACACTTTCTTTGGTAATGAAACACATTTAAGCAAAAATTAAAATAAATCATCAATTAATTACTTGAAATAAGACATCAAAGCTAATAATAACTTAACAAATTAAGAAAAAAAAATGTTCGTATTTTTTGGAGAGGTACTCCATTTTGACCGCTAAAAAACATTTTTTTTCGCATGAAAATTTTATTTCAGCTAAATATTTTGTTTTTTTCCTTTAATTTCCTGTGATTAAAAAACAAAAGATTCAGCATATTTAAGCCCTTGGAATCGGAAATTTTTCTTAAGTACTCCATTTTGCCCCACCCCCTACCGTAATTACAACATAATTAAAAAATTAATTAATTAATAAAAAATTCTCACTTTTTTCTGAACACACAAAAAATGTGTCAAGAAATCTTTAAACATTCTTTATCTCACCATACGAGTGCAAAACATTTCAAAATGAATAAAAATTATTATAAGTAACATTTTCAATATTCTGTATTATGTAATATTTTATATCTCACAATCTCAAAATAAGCGAAAAATATTCTCGGTGAAAAATTATTCTCGAATTTATCGTGCAAGAGATCGAAGGTGAGAAGAGATGGAAAATAAAGGGAGAGAGAGAGAGGAGAGGGCGCGAGGATGTTTCTCCGCACGTGTTTTTGAACGTGGATATATCGCGAGAAAAAAGTATAAGAAGGGAGAAGAAAAAGAGCGAATATTTAGATGTACATACATATACATATACAAAGAACGAGAGCGAGAGAACGAGAGAGAGAGGAATTCCTCTCCGAGGCGAACGGTAGCATTTCTGGGTCTGGGTCGCGCGAGAGGAGGATCGTCCTCGGGCGGTAGTAAAATTTTACTGTCGGCATCGCGCGTCTCCCGAGCGACCCTTCTTGGACTTTGCCTATAAGATATCGTCTCTTTTCACTCTCTCAAACAGCTCTCGGCTCTTCCCCAAAAATTCTGTCATTAGACGAATTTAAAAACAAAAAAAAAAAAAAATATCGTCACACACTATTTTGGATCATTTCTTTTTCCGGAGATCTGTGGAGTTTCTTCTTTATATCTCGATCGTTTTTTCCTCGTTTTTTCGTCTTTTCCTTCCTGTACGGCAATTATTACGAGAGATGACTTAATTCTGCTCCGAAAGTTTTGGCGATTCCGTCGAGGGACGCCTCTGTGTGTGCTCCGAGCCGACGAATCGCGTGTGGCCCGAAACTCTATCTAACATCGGTTTCTTTATTCACCGAGAGCTCTATCGTAGCCGCATTCGTGCTGGAGCGAGAGCGAGCGCGCGATTCCCGCCCGCGTTTTTTTACGCCGCCAGAGTTCCGCGACCTTTAAAGACTAAAGTTCGCGGCTTATTCCAGTCCAGACGATTTATGAACCTCAGAAAAGTTCAATTGCCTATTTTGCTACTATTCTCAATGGAAACAGATATACCAGGGAAGTTTAAGAGAAAAAGAGAGAGAGAGGCGAATTTTCGTGTGAACTCGCATTTTGCTGCGATTTCTTATTGTTCTGAAAATCATTTCAACTTTCAGGTAAAAAAGTTTAAAGTTGCCTTGAAATTACGTATTTTACCGAATCGCATAAAAATTTTTGTACCTCGGAGAACTCGGTGCTCCGTTTTCCAATCTCGAGAATTCTCATTTCAAGTTTACGATATCTGAGATGTCAAATTATTATTTTACTATATGTTTTTTTTATATATCTTGAAAAATTGAAAATTTCTTACGTTTGCTGTAACTGAAAATATTTGAGATATAATTTAGTATTTTTTTAAATTCAATAACAAAATTACAGTAAAAATTTTCAATTGTTGAATAAAAAAATGATGAATTTAGTATTGAAACAAAAAATCTCTGAAATTTTCAATAAAATTAATTCACTTTTTGTATAGTAATCGAAAGATTTTTTCTAAAACTTCGCTCAACGTTCGAATACTTTCCGTGAAACATTTCGCATCGATAAATTTCCGAAAGGTCAAGAACCACATTTTTTTCGAAGGGGGAAAAAAATGAGAAAATTTTAGACACAATGAATTTATCGTAACCAGTCGAGATTCCCTCGCGTGTACGTGGCACAATAAACATTCACATATTTTGATAAGAAAATTCTTCTCGAGATCACGTGCGGCGAAATCTCATAAAATATCGCAATCGTCCTCTTTATCTTTTTTTTCCTCTCGTTCTTCTCTTCACAGATTTCTCTATAAAAAATACTCCTCGTTTTTAAATTTTTAAAAAATATAATCGCAATATTTTTATTGCAATTATTTTGAGCGAAAAAATAGAAATCATTATTTTTAAATGAAACGCTCATCGCAAAAGTGGAGGAGAGCTTGCGTTAAATGGGAAGAGCGGATGGAAGCGAAAGTGCATCGTGCATGTCCCGAGTGATAGCGAAAGCTCCAGCCCGGGGGATGTTCGGCACAGTTGTAAAGCTCTGGAACTGCATCATTCCAGAGACAGACAGAGAGAGAGAGAGAGAGAGAGAGAGAGAGAGAGAGAGAGAGAGAGAGAGAGAGAGAGCACGAGAAACAGCCCGAGATAAAACAGAACGAAGGGTGGCTGGAACGGAAAAGAGCGAATTTTTGGAGGGACGTTCCCAACGGAGATGCGAAGAAACGCAGCGTTCACTCTATTCAACCCCATTTACTTTGGATTCGCGAAACAAGACTCTCGGATACGAGCTCACTAAAAAGCCTTTCAATTTTTTTCGTACTCCCGAATTCATAAACGTTTATGAAAAAAATTTCACATTTTCATGTATAAATTAAAATAAAATTTAATGTATAAAAACTATTTAAATAAAAAATTACTTTAAATAGTTTTTGAGAGTTTGTTACAAAAATGTAAATAAAAAAAAACGAATGTGAAATCTGGACAGTTCTGCTTAAATTATTTTCCCAATAAAAACTTCACAAAATGTTATCTAACTTTCCTTCATAATGAAAGGAGACATTTTATTTTATCAAAAAATTTTACTCACCGTAAAAAAGTTCAATATATCCTTCGGTTATTTATTTTTTTAATTAAGATATTAAAAATTTATGGATTCAGATATGATATCCTGTATAGATATGAGGCAGTGATATATATGATTTTGGGATCATGTATGCTCGTGGGCATACATCGGCACGCATACGAATTCAGCGCGCATATATCGGGAATATACGCGCGTGTGCGCCACCCCTTGGAGAGTTTGCCGCGATCTGTATACAATATACGGCTCGGTTATAACACTATACGGGGGCGGACACGTCGAGCTTTGCACATAGCAAGTACCAAGAGCAAGAGGGAAATAAACAGCCCGATCGATATTTCGACGTTATAAGCTTCCCTCGGCAACTAACGCCACAATTTTGTAGCGAAAGGTAGAATCTCGTCGCGACAGATCACCTTAAACAACTTCCAATACAAATAACACCAATTACAGATACGTTTTTATTATGTCAGTTTTTATTTTTACTTAATTTTTTATTGGTATAGACATTTTTTTTAAAGAACTCTCTAAGAAATTCATAAATATTTTTTAAATTTTATCATGACTTTTAAAAATTGAAATGAGAATATTTTGCAAATGATTTTTTGCACTCGAGATGAATAAAAATTTTTTAAATGAAAATTATTAAACTTATAGTTAAAATATAAAATTATAAGATTGTAATTAGTTAATATATAGTTGATGAAAAATATCAAAATTTATTCTTCGCCGAAGTCATTTTTCTCTATTTATCGAAATTGAACTTTTTGGGAATAAATGGAAAATTATTCCATGACGAAGAAAGAAAATAATAGTAATAATAAATTAATAATAAAATAATAGAAAAAATAATAAAATAATAAAATAGTATTTTAGAATAAATATCCAAAAAAATGAATTTATCATCAAATAAAAAAGAACAAATTATATTAATGCTGTACTCAATACACGATGATCTTTTGCCTCTATCTAACGTATCAGGGCTGAGGGTCGAATCTCGTAGCCATCGTTGCCACTATCCGGGGTGCATAGTCAATGGTCAGCGGCCTTTCTTCGTATACGAGGGAAATAGAGAGAAAGAAAAAAAAGAGAGAAACAAATAGAAACAGAAAGAGAGGGAGAAAAAAGAGGAGGAAATAGCGAGCAGCATCATTTACGAATGTCAAAGCGTGGGAATAGGTGTTCGAGCGAGTGCGGGGGCGTACGCTCGATCGAGCGAAGTATCTATATATTTTTACGTCGACGCGCACACGAGCTCGTCCGGTCTCACACGTACGTACGAGTGTGTATCTTCTCACTCGCTCTCTCGTAATAGTAACCTTGGCTCGGCGCTGGAGTCTCGTGGTCAGCCTGTGTGTTCGAGACCTATGACACGTGGTCGCGAGTTGCGTGTTACTTTCGCGTTTCCTCTTTACCCTCGCGACCATTTATTTCGCCGACCTCTTTTATCCGTTACGCGATCCGAGCTTTTCCTCGCTCGAGAGGAAAACATTCTCTTCCTCTATTTTTTCGACTCACCGAAACCCTGGAAATAAAAAAAAGAATCTAGGATTAGTAACTGCAGAAGTGTTCCGATGAATGTTAATTCACATCTAGTCCCGGTCCTGTTGTAAGATTTATCCTGTTCCCTATCAAATCCTGACCAAATCCGTATTTGGTGTATTAGATTAAGTTTAACGTTATATGTTGACGGAAATTTTAAATGATCCTGACTAGAAATTTACAAGGTCCTAATGGAATTTGTAAAAGAATTTATAAAAAGGAGATTAGAAAAAGATTTTAAAATTTCATCATTTTGAGGTCGTTGAACGAAAATTTCAGGTTGACCTTTTTAGTTCCCTATCAAATCCTGATCAAATCCATATTTGGTGTATTTGATTAAAAGTTTAACGTTTGACGCAAATTTTGAAATATCCTGACTAGAAATGTACTAGGTCCTAATTAGGTCCTAATGAAATCTGTAAAAAGTTTCGTAAAAAGGAGATTTGAAAAAGATTTCAAAATTTCATCATTTTGAGATCGTTGAACGAAAATTTCAGGTTGACCTTTCCAGTTCCCTATCAAATCCTGATCAAATCCTTATTAGGTGTATTTGATTAAGTTTAACGTTATACGTTGACGGAAATCTTGAAATATCCTGACTATAAATGTACTAGGCCTTAATTAGGTCCTAATGAAATCTGTAAAAGGTTTTATAAAAGAGATTAGAAAAAGATTTCAAAATTTCATCATTTTGAGGTCGTTAAACGACAATTTCAGGTTGACCTTTCCAGTTCCCTATCAAATCCTGATCAAATCCGTATTTCGTGTATTGATTAAAAGTTTAACGTTTGACGGAAATTTTGAAATATCCTGACTAGAAATTTACAAGGTCCTCATTAGGTTGTAATGAAATTTGTAACATAATTTATAAAAAGGAGATTTGAAAAAGATTTCAAAATTTCATCTTTTTGAGGACGTTCAACGAAAATTTCAGGGTGACCTTTCCAGGTCCCGACATTGCAGCCTGACCTTAAAATTTCCTGTCAGGATCTTGTCGTTTTACCATATATACTATTGATACTAATTAGTCCTGATGTGCTTTCAAATCTTTTCTAATGCAATCTCATTTTTTTCTGTTACAGATCGTACAAATCAACCGCCTTCAAAACAAGCCACATTAACCTCAAGTGATTTATATTTTCTTACGAAGCGCGAAAGAAGTAATTAGTGTGTTTATAACGTCGTAATATCCCAAGAGCTTAGGTTCGGAGAAAAAAAAAGGAAAGTTTTTCGCGAGAGGCAGTGCGAAGAAGAAGACAGAAGACGCAGAATTGAAGGAGACAAAAATAATAAGAGCTATAGTATCTATCTAGTGTACAAATATATATCTGAAAAGAAAAGAAACAAAAAGTCCGCCAGTGCCAAATCGAAAAAAAGAGGATTAAACACAAATTAAAAGAGGAAATTATAATAAACGAAAAAAAAGGGACGAATGCTCGTGGAGACGAAAATTTAGGAAGAGAGATTAAAAGTGAGCTAAACCGTAAACCAAAGAATCTACCATTTTCTACTAATCATTTCAACGAGGGAAAAAAAATACTCTTTAAAACGTACAGAAAGATATTGATACGCGTTGGCTAATACACGAAAGAAGTTCAGACAGAATCTAAAATCTAAAACAAAAAAAAATTTATAAATAACCTTGTAAGTATTACATTTTTAAAAAGAAAACCCGCGCGATCAAAGAACGAACATAGAGAGACGAGGGCGCGTTGAAAAATTTTGTATCGAATTTTTTCGAAATCGTGAGAGCGAACACGTATATATTGTGACGAAGAAAAATTTACTAGAAAAAAAACAGAATATATCGCTCATCGTGTGATTCGGGAGAAAGTATAACCGATCTACTTCAGTTCGTAGCCTAAACCTGTCGAGTACAAAAAAAACGAGAATCGGTGGTGAGAGAGAAGAAAGAAAAAATAAAATCATCAAGATCGCAAAGGACGCGCTGATAAGCGAATGAGATATTGCAATAAGTAAGGTAAAAGACCTCGAATCCCTTGAAATTGATGTTACTTGGTGTCGTCGCAGTGAGATCGTGAATCGATAAGGACAAGACAGTGCTCGCGAGAAAAAACAGTCGGAAGACAGAGAATCAGTGCAATCGGTAGATAAAAGGTCGTTTTGAGGAAGTTGGAACAAATAGGGAAGGAACTAAAGGCTGATGACGATGGATATTAGGATGCGTCGCGGAAGATGAGCGCAGAGGTTACGAAGGAGGTCGTAGCCCCGGAGAGGGTGAGCCCTCCTGCGGCGGTTGCGACCTCGCCAGGCGCTCTCTGTCCTGGCGACCCGAGTCGTCATCTGCCGCCGTTCAGCAGTTTCGCCGGTGACGTCAGCATGGACACGGGCACGACGTTGACGACGCTCCACAGCCAGGACGTTGGTCTTGGTCTGACGTCCTCATGGGACTATTATGAAGGTTTGACGGGTCGTTTGATAGACTCAAGGGGCGAGGTGGTCCTCGCCAGCCAGTACAGGCCATGGGAGTCGAAGCACGGTGGTGGTGGTGAGGGCCTGCCGAGTTTCGCGAGTCAATTTGCGCCGCCGAGCGAGGCTGAGCCACAATTAACGGCTCTGACGCCTCTGTCACCGGCCTCGATATCGCACTCACCACCGGTAACCTCTGCCGTAGGTTTACCCAGTTTTCACACACTCGGCAGTCCTCTTCCGGTACCGCATCCTCACAGGACAACGGTGGGCTATCCACTGGTCCCGGCACCGGTCCAAGCACGCGAGGTTCCGGTTCTTCAGCAACAGTTGATAGACGAGAGGCACATCCAGCTTCTGGGTTCGAGTCCGGTCCAGGCGTTCCCGCCACCACCCGGACATCCGCATCATACGGTATTGACCGTCGTCAAGCAGGAGTATCCTCAATTGCATCACACAAATTTCCAAAATCCGATGTCCACGGTCCTGGACTCGTCGCCGACATCACGCGTGATCGGCGTTGACGGTAGGAAAAAGGAGCGTAGAAAAATACGCGCCGGCTCCATGGAGTCTGAGGACGGTAGCGGCAATGTTGAGAGCTCTGGACAAGTCGCGGCCGTATCCTCAACCGCTAATCGCGGCCCCCACGGCCACATGAGCGGCGGTATCGGTGATACTGACGGTGATGGTGGTATCGGTGATAAACCCGCGAAAAAGAAACGCAAGCGTTGCGGTGAGTGCATCGGTTGTCAGAGAAAGGACAATTGTGGCGATTGTGCACCGTGCCGTAACGACAAGAGCCATCAGATATGCAAAATGAGGCGATGCGAGAAGCTCACCGAGAAGAAGGTCAGTACACTTTACACTTTACTCATTTAACTTTTTCCATTTCCAGTAAATACTCCAAAACTATAAAGCAGCTAATTACCACAGCCGATTATTGCGTTCATGCAGAACATTCAGTCTTTTGATTCAATGATCATGAATAGAGGCAAATGACCACATTTTTAATCAATACATTCAAGTACTTCCAATCCTTTGAGACAACAAATTCTTCCTTAATGAATATACTTCGATTGAATAACATCTATGCCATTGGTGTGCCAATGATTAGTACCGAATAACTCATTGTTTGGTGGATGTATGTGTGTGGTTGCATCCTTTTGGGAATATAACTCAAACAAATCCTTCATTGATGAATGTTTGTACGTCATTTGATAGCATTTGTGCCAAAATGATTGGTACCAAATAGCTAAATTTTTGGTGAATGTATCCATATGATTGAATCTCTTTGAAAATAGAACTTCAACAGTCTTTATCAATGAATGTCTACGTGATTTGAGGAACGTTCATGCCAATAGTTCTGTAAATCTGATGGTTTGATGTGTACAGTGATGGATCGTTTAGGCATACAGTCAATTGGTTATTGATGAACCGTTGATAGATATACTATAAGCAAAGTATAATCTTGTTTTGTATAAAGATGTATTCATCAATTATGGCTACAATTCCTAGAAGACGCTAAAAATGACTTGAAATTCCAAGTTACGGAGAATTTTGTTTTGTTGCAGGTCGAATTGATCTGAATTTGCTACCGAATACTATATGTATCTATTTAACAGTGGAATAGATTTAAAGTCTCATTTAATACTACAATTATGCTCAACGATTATGTCTTAGAACAAATTGACACAATAAAATAGTTTTGTCCTCAGGCTTAGTTGAGATTAAGACACATTTGCATCCTCCAAAGACGTTTATGATTCAATTTTAATGTCAACCACTAAAAGTCCCAATCGAATCTTCTAATTTTTAAAAAATCTAAAGTGCCTTCGATTGTAAAACGAAATTACACCATGCAAAAGAGTTTGTCCTCAAGATTAAATCATCATCATCACGTGAGTTTCCTCGAAGGAGTTTGCGAACTGGAAAGTTTACAAATCGCTTCTATGAGAGACCGTTGCATGTGGACGTGTTTAGAAGAAAAACGGTGCACGTGGAGAGCGAAAGAGAAAGAAAAAGAAAAAGAAGTATAGAGGAGGAGGAGGAGAGAAACGCAAAGATAGACCGTTAGGGCGATGTGTAAACGAGAGTGCGAAGCTTCTGTATGGGTTAACGCTCGCTCGCTTGTGTCGAGGCATAAATGTGTACGCGTATAGACACAGAGAGGCTGAACTTGGCCTCGATGTGCCTTGGATAGAGAAAGTGAGGGACGGAGAGGAATAAGCGAGAGAAGAGGAGGATCGGTGAAAGGGTGAAAGGAAAAGCGAGAGGGAGAGTGAAAGAGGGAAACGACGAGGAGGAAGAGGAGGTGTTATCCCACCGGGAAATACACAGAAATACAGATAACTCCAGGTGCTTTATTATCGCGCTGACATTGAATAGGGGCTTGATGGCTCCACTCGTTTCACTCTCGTTTTACCCAACGGATATACTCGCGCTTTGCAATCTCGAATATCTCTCCTCCAACCTGATATTTCGGATGTTTAAAAAGTGGGCTCTCGTGGAAAAATGTCGTTCAGATTGGATTTATTTTTTTTTCTCCAGCACGAAATAGAACTCATTCGTACACTATCTCAATTTTTTCGTTCTTTTTTGATACTTTTTTTCACGCTTTCGTCATTTTGTATCGCCGGTTTTTATATCTCGAGTACTTTTCGCACAATTTAACATTTCGGATATTTAAGCAATTGTAGAATTAAATTTGATTTTTCAGAAAAACGAGAAATTTTTAAGTTTTAGCCACGGTATTGTAAATCAATAAATCGAGTCAATTTTTTTAAAGGATGAAAAATTCAGTTTTAATTAAATAAAATTAAACGCAAATTTGGTAAAACGTTTTCGAAGTGTTTGATTATCACGTGTTCATGCTTCACATGCATACAAGCATAAAATAATTTCGAAAAGGATGGTTTATGACTAAGAAAGACGAAAGTGAAAATTTCGAGGATTTTTTTGTAAACTAACCATTATTGTAAACCAAGATGTACTACCTCCACGGTCTCAAGACCGTTCGTATCTCAGGCCAAAACAGAACACTTCTAACTTCGAAAGACCCACGACCATCCGTCCTGATCTCGCACAGTCAAGCAAATCATTTTGTTATTTTATATATTTTAATAAATATTAGTTTTATTCAGGTTAATCCATTTTGCTGTCTCAAACACAATCTCCTTCCTTATAATTATAAGAAAGAGACATTAACGAGGATCGCGCTATAATTCGCAACGTATTCGGTCGGTTTGGGATTTACGACTCCAAAATAAAAACGTTGAATACGTGACACCCGTGCGATCATAAGAACATCATGAATTGTTACCAACGTCGACAAAAATGATGTTGGTCTCATTCGAGCAAGTATAGAAACAAAATTGAGCAATTTTTGGATTTTTTCTACAACTAATTCGATACGATATGAATAAATTACAGAAAATATTTTACTCGCGAATTTTAACCACGTCTTATCATTTCAATGAATCTGTATCTCAAATTTTTTTTAATAGATAAAAACTCGTCGGAAATGTCGTTAAAAGTTTTATTTTATGTATTTTACTATCTTTATCACTTTTCCATATAAATTAAAAATAAATATACCTCGAATATTATTTTACACTATAATTTTCTTGTTGGAAAAACAAATGTATTTTTAGTCAAGATAATTGTTGTCATGTTCACGGAAAAAAAAGTTTCTCCGTATGTTGACGTTCTTTTTAAATTCCAAAAATAGCATCGTGAAAAATGATTTTTTATGTTTATTTCGACGAGCGTTTCGAGGATATTGCTCCAACGTATTTTTGATGCTCTTCTTCTTTTTTTACGAAGAAAACACATCGAGAGTATTATAGCCAGGGAGAAAAATTTGCCTTATCAATAGTCGATAACGTGACGCGTTTTATATTTGAGGCGAATGGTCTTTACGCTCCTTTACTTGTCGAGTGAGCAAACGAGCTTCTTTCTCTCTTTCTTTTTCCTTCGACGTTTCTCGATGTTGCAGCTTATCGTAGAGCAAGTTCAAGGCTCGACCCGGGTCATAATAATCACATACGAACACACATTTATATCGAAACTCTCTGATGAACAAATCGACGTTGAGAATTCTCGACGAGAGCGAAACATCTTGTTTGGTCGATACTCCATCATTTTATTCTCATTCACGATGTTTTTCTTCCTCTCTCGTTATATTATTCCACAAAAATGATGCTCGTCTCTTCGTCGACTTCCTCTTGGAATTATTATTCAAAGAGACAGAAGAGAACAAAATTTCTCTTCTATTTTCACTCATCGTCAATTGAACCGGCGTTTTCGTTGTTTTTTTCATCTTCGCGTGTCTCGGTGCTTTTTATTTTTCCCTCATTTTATGGTTCGTCTAATCACGAGGTCAGAAAAGTTCCCATTCACTTTCGCGAGAATCGCAATCGCGAGAAATGTATTTTGATCGAGTCGCGATTCTTTTTTCTTTTGCGCGTCGCCTTTTTTTCACCGAGCAAACAAATCAATTATGATGCTCGACGTTCCGAGAGAAAGAGAGAAGTTCGCGACGTGCTTTGACCCATGAGTCACACGATTCTCGATCGGGGCCTACGAACTCTCGGACATTGCGATTCATTTTCTCGCAAATTTAATGACGCCCGTACCAGGACAATATAAAATGCAAATTTTAGTCACCCTCTTTTTTATATTTAACGAAATATATATCAGAATATATATTTTTCGTTCCGTGGAAAAAAAATCCGAAGACGAATTTTTCTCGACTTCTTTGGTACCTAAATTTTTTTTTTCGTCTCGCGTCTCATTTTTCCTTCACTCACGGTGCCGGGAAACACGTCGACGTGGTTGACGAAAAAAAGGGGTAGTTCGAATGTCTTCTGTCGCTGTCAGCAGGGGGAGATCTCGTCGTGAAAAGACGGAGACTGAAGTCATCTCGGATTGCCGATAATCAATAGCGAGAGAACGCACTTTTCAAGAAAACGTCAAGACGTCTCGGAGGAACATCAAAAGAGAATATTTAGACTGTCTGAAAATTGTCACGTTTATCAAATTCTGAACGTCTCAATAAATCAGAAACATTCATTTAATAGATAAATAAAAAATTTCACATTTATAAATTTAAATTTACAGTAAATAAATTTTAACTTTCAGTAACCAAACAATTTAAAGTTTACTTAATTTTTCGATTATTAAAACAGCAAATTACTATTTTGTTATCAAATCTGTTATTAAATTCGTATAATTGATAAAATAGAAATGTATTTTTAAAATTCAAATTTACAGTAAAATAAATTTGAACTTATAACGAATAATTTAATGTTTACTCAGTTCTTTGTTTATTAAAACAACAAATGGTTATTTTAATATTAAATTTCACGTACTCGCACCGTTTTTTGTTTAAGTTTTTTTCAATGTCATAATAATAGCAGACGTTAAATTCCAACAAAATCAGCTCGCTGTATTTTTCACGAAAATGAAGTTATTATTTCTCACTGGTGTGTTTTATTTGACGAAAAAATAGTCAGAAGTTTAACCGGTGCAGCGAAGAAAAGAGAATGAGAATGGGGAAGAAAAACAAGGGATAAAATGAAAATAAAAGGAAAGAAAAAGACAAGGGTGAATGATGGATGGAGGTGATACGAAGACATCGTATATATATGTTATCTCGCCGTCACAACAACTCACCCCACGAGATGAGGAAAAGAAAGAGAGCCTTAACACCCTCTTTATCCCAAGGGAGAGCTCTCGCTCTCTCAATCGTCCCTTCTCGTACTGTTGAACGTTTTACTCACTTTTCCTCATACACCAAAACGCCATACACGCGTAAAAAAATATTAGTTGTCCGAGAATACAATCACCTGACAGGAGCAATCATCCCCGAAGAAGAAAAAAAACACGCTCTGCAGGACGCAAAACAAAACCACGAAGAGATTTTTATCGCGAGCTCAATTGTTCTCATTTCTCGTATGAAATCAGAAAAAAGTTTTTCGACTTATTCGATATTTATAAATTATTATTTTATACCGAAAAATTGACCGAATTTAAAATATAATTGCAAATTATACAAAGTTACAAAATTTCCTTTTGGAAGATTTTAGGGTGGGGGGAGCAAAATGGGGTAGTTAAGAAAAATTTCCGATTCCAAGGGTTTAAATATGCTGAATCTTTTGGTTTTTAAACACAATTAAAGGAAAGAAATAAAATTTTCAGCTGAAATGAAATTTTCATGAGAAAAAAAATTTTTTTAGCGGTCAAAATGGGGTACCACTCCAAAAAGTACTGATACTATGTTAATTGATTTTTAGCTTTAATTTTTGTTTAAATGTGTTTTGAAACCACCAAATATAATGATCTTAGTAAATAAAAGACTATTTAATATTACATTTTATCAAATTCTGAAATATTGAAAATTTTCACCAAATTTTCCCCCCTACCCTATATTTACTCGTTTCCATTTTTGGATGACAAAATTTCAAAACAAAAAATCGATCCTGTCGAACTTTCGAAATTGAGAGAGTTCCTGATAATCCGTGTTAAGGATGATTGAAATTTGCTTGGAAATTGGAGCAATTCTCTCGAGATGGCGTGTACACGAAGGTGTTCGATTGTTCGAATTCCAATCTGAGAATCGTAATCGCACGGTATATAGAGGGGTTTCAACGAGGAAAGAGGGAAAAAGTGGGATCGGGTTAATATTCCGTCGTATATATTCGTATCCATATACGGCGCACTCGAGAATCTCCCGGAGAATGTGTACGGTTTGGCTCGAGCGATAAGGGAAATATCGGTAATCCACTTATACTCGGAGCCCGCTCGAGTTCCCAAGTGTGGCGAATAGGGCGCGCGAATCCACGTTTATCTGCTTCGACGGAGTCACTATTTTCCCTTCTCTCTTATTCCCACTCGATCTCTTCCTCCTTTTCCTCTCTCCTTCTCTCATTTCCTATCTCGAGAGTGAGAGTTCTTGGCTCCGCAGCCAGCTAGGGCACGAAAATTCAAGGGCAAGGAAAGTCTCCATGGGCTGTTCTGTGTTAAATCGAATTTTCATCTTTTTTTTTTACATTTTCAGTAATGAATTCGATACTTTGAGAGTTAGTAAATCACGAAATGATTACAAAAATATTTTGGGACGAAAAATTACTGAGGATAATAATTACAATATTCAGTTTTTTTTGTAATTTCATTCTAATTTGTTAATTGATAATTACTTGACTGATTTTTGAGCAGCTATTAATTAAAAATGTGTTATTGAATTATAAGAGAAATTTGAATTAAAAAGAGGATATTAATGAAATAATTATTCATTTGAAAATTCGGTGTAATATCAAATTTGAATAAATAAAAATTTCGAAAGTTGACTCGGAGCGAACTGTACGAATCAGTCTTCGTCCTTTAATTTTTTTCTTTCTCATTCCTCTGGAAAGACGAAAATTTAAAGCGTAGACCCAGTAATTTTCACCCCAATTTCACGAAATTTCCCAATTGCCGGGAGAACTCCTGTCGTATAATTTGAGCCTGAGGGTCGATGCATGAGGACGAGAGGGAGAGACAGAGAGAGAGGTATAACGGCGAGGCACCCAATAAGCAGTACTGACATGAAAGTTTCACTAAATTATCCCTCCCCCACTGCTTTTTATTTTTATCAGCGACAAAATGTACTTTTTAGCGAATTTTCGTTCAAAATTCAAACAAGTCCTCAATATTTCCGAAGAAAGCTTTCGTCATAATTTTATCAAAATTTTGAAGCTTGAAAATTATTTGTTGTCAAAACTTAAATAAACTTTTTATAATATCGTTAGATAAAAAATATGGTGAAGCACTCAACAATACACTGATATAAACGCCGTCCTAAATCGACTTTTTAGACAATTTTCATTAAAAATTCAAAAAAATTTCTTGAAAGTTTTTTTGTGAATTATTTTTTTTAACACACAAAATATCGTTGACAGTATGAAGCATGAAACTGTAGAAAGAGTTTTACAAAAATTATCGTTTAAAATTTAATATTACAAAATATCTTTAATATTTAAAAAAAAATTCTTAATATTAAAAAAATATCTTCAATATTCAAAAAATATTTTTAAAAAGTTGCAAAATTAAGTTCACATCGAATAGTTTTCGCGAAATTGTATCTCGGTCAGAAAGCTCCGTTTTAGCGCTGGTCAGTAATTCTCATTCAGGAAATCAAAATACGGTTGATCTTGTAACTACATTTTTATGATTCTAAATCTTAATGACCGCGAATTTGAATCGAATACGAGCGGAAGCAAGGGCGGTGTGGAGGGCACAATTTTTTTAAATTCTGCTTGGTTATGCTCTCGTCTCTTTCGTTCCTTCGTCGAGAGGTTTGTTGACCCGCGAGACACGATAACCCTGAAGAACTCCGAGAAATATCAATTCGAGCTTATCACACGGTTATCACCTCGCTTTTTATTCCTCTCTCTCTCTCTTTCTCTCGACGTATACAACGTCGCTTCAACTATTTCGAAGTCTCCAAAGAAAAACAATCTTTAACGTGTGTTTACACATGAAATCGCATTAAAAAAACCAAGTGCAAAGTTGATAAAAATTTCATTCAACGAGAGCTCAGAGTTCACAAAAAATGTTGCTTCAATTATTTCGAAGCGTTTTACGAAAAAATCCAATCTTTTTGCGTTTACGAGCAAAGTCGTATTGAAAAAAAATGGAAATTGATATAGATGATTTATTTAAAGCTCATATATTAAAAATCGCATTAAAAAGCCAAGTGCAGAGTTGATAA
>JAPYYX010002460.1:0-15833 GCA_030522605.1 Cremastinae sp. B BG-2022a | reverse complement strand
AAGCGGTCACCCATCCAAGTATTGGCCGCGCCTAATGCAGCTTAACTTGTGGGACCGCCGAAACTCCACATCGACCACGGGCCTACGACTGTCGGTCCCCTTGCCCTAAGTAATATATTAATAAATAAAACTATCATCATGGTATAATATAGTACAATATATTATAGTGTGTAATCTTATAATAAAATATTATGTGATATAATATAATATCTCGGTGTACTTATGTTTTTTTCCAATGAAGGTATATCGAATTACGTAAATACAAGAGGGAATGCAGCGATTAGCAACATTGTAAAAAACCGTTTTGTACCCTCAAACAAGGTGATAAGATGCTAGCCATGAACTTTCGATATGAACGACAATTTACGTTCACGAAAACATATTTACTACACGTTAAATATCTCATTAGCAGAAAGTGATCGAACGAGTCAGGTCACAGATTCTCTTACCAGTCACAATTTGCAACTTAAATTATTGCATGTAACTTTTTTTTCATCGATCGATTAAGCAAACTAATTTCTTAAATCAGAACTTTTTGGAAATATTTTAGTTAATGACGTGTGAATTTTTTGACAAGGTAAGTAATTTTTATTTTTAATTTAATCAATTAATCAATTTTAATCATAAATAAATTGTTAAATCAAACTATGTAGTTTTTTTATCAATCAGCTGAACAGACTAATTTTTAATCTATTTTAATACACTTAATGCACTTGATTACAATTGATTGCATTAAGTGTAAATTTAAAAAAAATATTTTTTATTTTTATTTTTAAAAATTAATATTTTAATTCAAGACTTTTTTAATTTTTTATTTTTTCTTGCAATCAATCGTAAGTACGTGTATCGTATTCACGATAATTTTATTCGTACTTGTATTTGCGAAAAAAATCTTATCTGACTCGATACGAAGTGGCCAGATGTTTCGTAGAGAAAAATACGTAGCAGGGAAGGGATGAACGTGAATGTTGAATTATTTTCCATTCGACCCATCAGAAACGATTCGAGCTGGACAATCGACGTCTGGACACACGAACGGGAACGCTTTCCGTCTTTTCCTCTGTATTTGCATGTCAAAAGGATTTCTTCAGTGCTCTTCAATTAATTTCAACAATTTACGATTCTGAAGTCGTCGTACCTTCTTTAGCAACATCGCAGCAATCGTAGAGTCGAACTTTATCGTTTCGGAGCTCGTTTGATCTGGCCCATTAAAAACGACGTCGCAAGTCGGAATTTTTTCAACAGAAATTATTTTTTCTCGTCTACGAGCTGGATAAAATGTTCGCAGGTAACTTGACAAATGCATGAACGCTTTGAGCCAAGCAGTCTGACCAGAAATTTTAAAATTGTTTAAAAATTTTATCAATACGACTGAATAAAATTAACGAAATAAAAATCGTCAAATAATTTTATTTAAAAAAATATTTATCATTAAAAAAATGTCTTACTCGACCCACAGTCTCGATATTCAACAAACGATTTTCCAAGTCGTGAAATTCATTTTCCATTTCCGTAGCCTTTTTCGAGTTTTTCTCAGTCCTGGACAATCGTTTAGCCAACGAGGTGCGAGAGGCTTGGGATTTTCTCGATCCGGTGTCGTTTCCCGAATCCCTCTTCGTATTCGATGACAGACAATTTTCAGCTGCATCACGAGCATCGATTCGCATTTTTAATAAACGACTCTTGGATATTGCCATTATTTCGCCATACTGAACCATCGCCCAATTGCGAGCACCTTCGGAAGGCAACATTGACATTTCGTCACGCAATTTATCATTAATTTGTCAATACTCACTAATTAATACCAAAAATAATTAAAATAAAAATTTGTAAAAAATCGATACCGTCTATACGTCAAATTGCAATTTTTTCGTGAAAAAAGACGCTCGTGGTTAGAAAAAAAAGTCGATCTCAATTTTCTGTAGTTTTATTAATTCTTAAAATCTGGTACACAATTATTTTCGGAAAGCGATGGAAAAAGACTATGCAATATATACACTTTTACAGATCATCGACGTCGCGTTAAAAAAAAATTCGCGAACGATCCAAGACCGATTTGTCGTGAGATTGAGGATCTGGGAAAATTTAATTTGGAACTGCATGTAGCGTCGTCACTGGACGAGGAAGAGACATTGTTTCAGTGTAAAAAAAGATTTTTTTAAAAATGATTTCTTATGACACAGCGGTCGTTGATTTCAAATATTGTACTGAATATCTTGTTCATTTTACAACAGTTAGCCTAAGAATTTAAAAGAGTCAACAGAAACTCCTTTTCGCAACAATAAAAAAATGTGACGTTTATCTCTGCAAAGAAAAAAAATTGGTTGTGAATATTTTATTTTTATATTTTTATTATTTTTAGAATCGTAAGAAGGATTTGCTTACTACACTTCAACTGCATATTGACGCATCATCGTCCGATCTTCCATTTTCCATTTCTTCCTGATCGTCCTCTTGCTCTGATATTTCTTCCCAATTCTCGTCGGATTCGCTCTCTAGCGCGACCTCGCCGACGTCAGTGTCATCGTCTGAGGAATCTTAAGATAAAAAGGAATTTAAATTGAATGAATTTAATCTACATGAAATTATTTGCTAAGTAAAATATTTGAGAGATAAAAATTACCTGGATCTTGATAAACCAAAAGACTCTCTTCCATAATGTCTTTGTCGTTCTTTTCGTGAGCTTGCGATATCTGACCAGTGACGAGAGATACTCGTCCTCGTAACCTCGAGAGCTCGGACAGAATTGTGAGTTTTGCGTCAATCAGACCCAGAATAGGACCAAAAGCTTCTCCGATGTCCGGATGTGAGAGCAAGTGAGCTGCATGACTCGTCACCAAGATTTTCAACCACGTGACGGCTATTTTGCTCCTAGAGATATTTTAAATTATTTTTATGAAATGTTTATTCACACGACATAAAGGAAGAAAAACGAAAAATATTTACGGATAAGTTTTTCCTTGTAACATCGCGGTAAGTTCTTTGAGCAACGGCGTTATCGCTTGAACAGGCAACTTCGAGATTGTATTTTTAACAACAGTTTCATCCTTCGTCATGAGCACGTTCATCAAAATGGTTTTGTCCTTGCTGTTCAAGCCTTGCATCAGCAACTGCGCCATGTTCGCGCCCTTCGTCGGTGTCCTGCCCACCGTACTCGTCTCTGTGTTTAGGCTGAGATTTTCTAATCTTTCCTTCAATGGCAATTGCGATCCAGCCGCTCCACCCCTACTTCTCTTGGCCATCGCCGATGCTAAGCCTTAAAATAGAAGAAAAAAAAATTTGTTATAGTTTTAAGATAAAATAGTTAATATCAAACACTGGAGAGGAGATTAAATAAATATTATATTTACCTGGCGCAAGATATTCGACATTTCCATCAGTTTCCGCGACTTTTACCTTCGTCAATACTTCTTCTTTCCGTTCTTTCGTTCTTTTCGTATCAGCTCGCAACAATAACTGCACCTTATCCGAATAATCCGGCGTCACCTTTTCAAAAGTCAAATTCAACATCGAACCGTAAGCAAGGAGCAATTTCCCATCGCTCATCAAGTCCGCAGTTTGAATAGGAATTTGCTGGACCGCTTCCTTTTGCTCTGAGTCCAGAGCGATCGCGACGTTTAGAAGAGGCTTTATAGGTTTGTTGATTTGTCCGTTTGGTTGGTACTTGAATAGATGAGCCTGGCCCGAACGATTCGCTGCCAATATCGCGATTTGAGAGTCTTCTAGGATTTTCACCGATACGGAAACCGCATCGTCTTGCATCGTCAATGTGCCAATTGCGCTTCTATCCGTTCTATCCTAAAATTACAGTCATTGTGTAATAATAATAATAATAATAATAATAATAATAATAATAATAATAATAATAATAATAATAATAATAATAAATGTAGAAAATAAAATCTTGCTAAAATCTTGTTACAAAAATTAAATACCTCTTTCAAAGACCAAACACTGAGGTATCCCTCACCAGTTGCTCCACTAATGAGATAACTATTTTCCTCATCGAGTCTAATTGTTCTCAGGAACATAACTTGATTGGCATGGCCAGGAAAAGTTGCTATTGTTCTCTTAGTCGACAAATCCCACCATTTTATTAATCTATCAGCAGAGAGAAGAGTGTTCCCGTCGCTGCTTACAGCCAGAGCTGTAACTTTGCCTTTTCCTGATTTCCATTTACATTTTATCCCATTCTCTTGTATATTCCATTCAACGATTTGACGATCGTCAGCAGCTGTAAAGAGGCCCCTGGATGATGACCACGTGACTGCTGTTACTGTAGACGTATGACCATTTTCCAACAATTTGCTAACCTCTGCCGTCGTCACATCCCACAAAGTTACGGTTCCGTTTACAGAACCCATTGCAACTATGTGCTTGCATTCTGAATCGTCGACTATTGATCTTTTCTTGCGCTTTTTCCCTGGAGGGTGCTGAAATTATTTAAATATTCACGATATTGAGAAATTACTTTGTGAAAATTATTCTTCAATGAAAATAGAAACTCAATTATTTTCACAGATAAATATTAACTTAAAAATGATTCATAAATTATCGAATTTATTTTTCGAAAACTCGTTTACAATGCATAACCTAAAAAATTATCGGAAACGAAAAAAAAAATATTTTTTGTTATTGTTGCGTAGTTGATGAGCAACGCGAAGGCGATCGAGCGATTGGCGAATGCTCATGAATTTAGCATCGGATGTAAGTGATATAATTGAGAACGATCAGTAATTTCGATTGATGCGGAAAATAGGAAAGAAGAGTGAGCACATGGCATACCGCTGTTGTCGTGCTTTGCTGATTTACGCTCATCCATCCTAACACGCTGCATGGCGATGACAAGTGCGAATTCGATGCGTATTCTTGTTTCAGACGACTCGTCGCTGTTTCCCAAATTTTTAATTTTCCATCATTACCGCAATTTGCCCAATATTGGCCGTCAGGCGAAAAGGCAGAGCATCCCGTGCTCGCCATCTTCTCACTCTGTTGAATACGAACTGCAGAGTGTACACTGGATAGCGGTACGCTCGGTGGCATGTGTACGTTCGAAGACGAAACGAAGAAGGATTTTCGTCTCAAAAATTCTCGATGCGTTCGAAATAAATTAAAAAAGAAACCGAACAGAGCGGAACTAATAATTTCCAGCCCCTAAATAATACACAATTGTTCATACAATTATGAAACAAAATAAAATATCACTCATTTCATTTGTAAAAACAATTTTACTCGAGTCGAAATTCTCGCCGAATGTTTGATGTCGGTAAGACAAATTTCTCTCAATTTAGTCGGCGAAATTGTTAGAATTCGTCTTTGTCGTTACCTTTCGGTAATTTTTAATATTATTATGTCGTAAATGATTACGGCTCGAAGGTAGATGACGCTTCTGAACATTTCCTCGTAATTAATTTACTTTTCGTTTATTGGTAGACGGGTGATGGATCATGTTTTTATGAGAAATTACAATTCGTGAGGATATATAATATTAATGTTATTTTGATTAATTTATTATGAAGTATATACAATTTCAGGAAACTTGAAACACAAAGAGAAAAATATATTAAGCTTCACCATGGTGAGTAAAATCAACTTGCCAAATCCATACTAAATGAGGTTATGTCAAATGTTGATAAAGGAATGTTTTCATTAGGAAAATGACATTGACATTTCAACAAAACGTCAATTTTTGTTAATGTCAGTAAATTTTATTTACTCTCAAGCAAAAAAATCAATTCGCCATACCCTAAAATAAAATACTTGTTATACGTGCAATAATTTATACTTTAATTTACAGTCGGTAGTAAAAGATGTTGAACTGCCAGAAACAATACCGCATTTACTTTTGGATAAACATAGCGATTATCTTGTTTCCTATGGCACTAATAAAGACGATTATGTGAGTAATTTATCTTACGTACAGTCATATTAATGAAAAACATAATTTACAAAAATTCTTATTTGTGTTCAATTTTTCTCAGATTTACTTTATGACCGAACATCTAAGAATGTCTGGAATTTATTGGGGTCTTACTGCCCTGGATGTGATGGGTAAACTCGATCGATTGAGCAAAGAGGAAGTTTTGGATTTTGTAGCAAGCTGTCAAGGATCTTGCGGTGGAATAAGCGCCAGTGTAAATCATGATCCGCACTTGTTGTATACTCTCAGTGCTGTACAAATCCTTTGCATATACGATGCATTGGATGTAATCGATGTGGACAAAGTTGTGAAGTACATTCAGGAGAGACAACAGCCTGATGGCAGTTTTACAGGAGATGTTTGGGGAGAGGTTGACACTAGGTTCTCTTTTTGTGCTGTAGCTACGCTGTCCCTGTTGGTATGTGAAGATTGTACAAATTAAAAGATAAGTTAGATATAACATAAAAAATATCTACATAATTCTGAATTTAACAGGGTCGTTTAGATGCCATTGATGTGGAGAAGGCTGTTGAATTTGTAACTAATTGTATGAATTTTGATGGAGGATTTGGCTCAAAGCCAGGATCAGAGAGTCACGCAGGACTCATATACTGCTGTCTTGGACTGCTCTCGATTACTGGTAGATATTGAAGACCCGCCTTTATGTTCCTGAGAAAAGAAATCATGAAATATTTAATATGATATTAATATTTTTTTAGGTCGTCTTCATTTAGTGGATGCAGACAGGCTTGGCTGGTGGCTTTGCGAGAGACAACTACCGTCAGGTGGTTTAAATGGTAGGCCTGAAAAATTGCCAGATGTTTGCTACTCCTGGTGGGTTCTGTCCTCGCTGACAATACTGGGACGACTGCACTGGATAAATAAAGAACGCTTGGTATGTTGAAAATTTAAATATTTTTAAAGAAAACTTAAAATATTTTTAAATGATGATTGGCACCTCTCAGAGTTATGACTCCAAATTTTATATTATTGCTCCAAATTCAATCTACATACCACCAAACACTAAAATCGTCGTGAAACGCTTTTCACACGTTTCATATCGATTTTCAATGACAATATGTAGCAGAAAAATATTTGAAAATTCAATTATAATCTTTTTCTTTCATTTTTCAGCTAAAATTTATTTTGGCTTGCCAAGACACAGAAGCCGGCGGATTCAGCGACCGTCCCGGCGATATGGTCGATCCGTTCCATACTCTCTTCGGCCTCGGTGCTATTTCCCTCCTCGAAGCGAATTCAGTCCTGAAACCCATAAATCCAACGTACTGCATGCCAGAATACGTTATAGAAAGATTAGGTCTGAGGCCGATGCGTCTTGACAGATGATCAACGACGTCAGATAAATTCGATTATTACTCGTCGATCATCAACGATTTCGCAATTATCGCTATTGCGCACCTCATCGAACAACAAAATCCGAGAACGGCTAAATCTGCTAAAATTTACTTTTTCTTATTGTATAATTCCGTTTATCGAAGCACCGTAATGCGATGGTACGAATAGCACGAGCATTAAATAAATTAATGAATAAATTTCAATTTTCTTGAACCCTCGAAATCCCCTCGCAATATCCAATTTGAAAACGCGCGATTAATTTTCAAATTCGTGAGTTAATTGTGAATCTGAATACAAACGACTCTTAACGAAATTAATTAATCGTTGATTACAATCAGTGCGGAAAATCTCGAACGAGTGCGCATAATTTTCTCGCTTGTTACCTCCGCTCTGCGCACTTTCCAGTAAAAAATCAGATTACAAAATGAGTCAAAATAATCGGTATTCAAAATATAACAAAAATATAATATAAAAAAAAAATTATCGAAAAGTGTGTCGAAAATTTTTAAACGATCGACTCGGATCACCGTGAGATCGAGAGAGCCGGACGTGCGATATAAAAACGCGAGTAGAGGGAAATCGGGGTCTCTTTCGGCTCCGGCACGTGAAAGAGAGAAGCTCGGAGCACCTGTTGCGCGCGGCTACCGCACGATAGGAGCGAGCCTACCTGTTTCGTTTGCACGGGCGAACATCGGAATCCCCGTATTCGATGTGTATTTCCCCGGCGGTTCTCCCCCCCACCCTACGGCGCCCAGATGAGTCCCAACAGAGCAAACGGGCAAGAGGAAACCGCGCGAGTCAGTACGACGCACGGTGTCCCCCGGTGCACCAGCTCCGGCGACGAAACGTCGTTGGCTAGTGAGACACGAGTTTGTTTCTTATTTTTTTTCTACACCACGAAAACAAAAAAACGCGAATCGGCAATAATGACACGCCTGTACGCGTAAAAAACAAAAAAAAACGACGCGAACCGATTGAAAAAAAAAAGAGAACGTCAAAAGTTTCGCGAGGAGCGAAAAAAAAACGTTTGAAAAACAAATATCGGTGTTTCGTAATATTTACCAAGAGTTTTCTCGTATTTTTTCATCGACAGGTGTCTTCCAGTGAGTGAAAAGCTGTTTTGAATGTTCGCGCAAAATTGACTCTCCCCGTTTGATCGTAAAAAAAAAACAAATGGAATAGAATTAGAGATGAAATAACCATCGGAAATATAACGAGATACGAATAACAAGTTAAAAGATAGTCATGCCATTCTGGTCGCGAGTATTTACGAAAAATCTATTCACGATGATCAATTATAAAACGGAAAATCCCGTCGAGTGAGCATCGCGAGTGTGCAGAGCGCGATTCTGTGCTCGTAACCATATCGAGGATATAACGAGGAGAATAATATTACGGGAGATAAAGAATAATAAGGATAGAGAATAAAAAATGGATGGGGAAGGCGAAGCGAGTACGCAGGATAGCTGTTATGGTGGCGCGAGCATAGCGGGGGCTGTGATTGGCACATTTCTCACGACGATTCTTTTACTGGCGGTGGCGGCTCTCGTTTACAGGCAATGGCGTCGTCACAAGGGTGAGTTTGTTGACATGCAATTTCGTCGTTACGAAATAAGATATCACGAATAAATTTTACGCACACGGGGAAGAAAAAAAAGAAAACAATTCGTATCGATTGAAAAAACACTCGCAAGGGCGAATACGACACACTTCCGCGTTCGAGCTCGATTCGTGTCGAGGGGCACGAATTTTCCTACCTGTTTCTTCGGCCTATAATCATAATAACTAGCCCGAAGAATCCTCATTGGCATCTAACCATTCCCCCCTCCACCTCCTACCTGACCCTTTTCCGACCTCGGCTCCGTGGAATTTGGGACAATTCCAGTTTCTGGCTTCCAGTTTTTCTTCTCTTTTCGAATATATATTCACTCTCGGGCGTTCTCTACGCTCCGCGCGCACGAAATAAAAAAAAAAAAGAAAGAGGAAAGATCGGTGTCTCGTTTGAGAAAACTTTCTCAACTTTGCTTATTCTCGTTCGTTAACTTTCCGTCGCGCGGTGAAAAATTCACAGCTCCGCTCGGAATGTAAGAGCTGATGGAATTTATGGAAAGAATTCGCTTTTCTATTGCGTCGCGAGGAGGGATCTCTTCGCGAGAGATCGCACGCGGGAGCGCCGCCTGTGTGCTCTCTCTCTCTCTTTCTCACGTGTTTTAATATGACTACGTTGTGTTCTTAACTCTCCCCCTTTTTCTCCTCTGTTCTTCTTCCTCTTCTTCTTCTACTTTGGCCTCTCTCGCTCGCTCTTTTTTCACGTTGATATGTCAGGTGCGTGACCTTCGCTTACGGAGGCATGTGATCTCCCGATGATGTCGAGAAATCTCTGCGGCCGAGGAGAGTTGCGTTTCGTGAAACAAATCGCTCTCGGTTATATGCGAACGGCAAAACAAACCGACTGCATTTCCTGCGTTACGTGTATTTCTTGCGCCGGTGTCTCCTTACCGAATGAAAACACAAATTTACTCGTACGAGCAAATCTTTTCGCAGTTTCAAGAAATAAGATCTTACATTTTCGTCTTTATTATTTTTATTATTATTATTATTATTATTATTACCTTCATTTACTTATTGAAAACGTAGATTTATTTTTACAGGTGTTTTTGAAGACAAAATTATTGAGATTATTTTTCTTACTATTAACTTCGAATTAAATTGTTTTGTTTAAAAATTTGTATTTCCTGGAAATTCTTATAATTCTAAATTCATGAGCTCTGTCGATTAACCTTCCACGTGTGTTTTTTTAGGACAGATTATTAGATACAGAGTAATTATTCATTTTTATTCAAACGATTCAATTTTTTTAATCTCGATCAATTTGATTGAGGAATTTTATTTTTTATGATAATTTTGAACTTGGATATTTTTTATTACGCTCTTTCGAGCAAAGGTAACTCTCGAAGTGTTTTTGTTTTCGAATTACTTACATTGGTACAGTGGAATTATCCGTTTTTATTCAATTAAGTTAATCGAATTATTTGATTAGATTGAGGATTAGTATTTTTTTGTGATTCTTATAATTCTCAATTTGTCCAAATATTTTTTGTACGTCCTTTCAAGCAAAAAAGAAACAATTACTCATGTTAATTTTGTCGATTTAATTATCTAGTTAACGATTAATATTTTCTTTTGTACTCTGCTCATTATGAGCTCGTTTACATTTCTTTCTGTTACGCTCTTTCGAGCAAAAGTAGCTCTCGAGGTGTTTTTATTTATTTTTTTTTTAGATTCGCCCTGTGAGAATAGTCTACTGCGTGTTATACACGCAATATTATACATAATCGCGCGATAAGGGGGCTGATAGTAGCAAGCTGCAGAAGAAACGCGACACGTTGCTTCGTCGAATCGCAAGACGGTCAATGAGCGAAAGAAAAAAAAATTCCGGACGAACGAGCTCATCTTTCTCTTGCGAATTAAAAAAAAATGAAGACAGATAAAAAAATCCGTCCTAAAATCGACGATTCATTCATGAAATTACGTCAATGAGAATCTGGCTTAGGAATTCGTATTTTCCTGACACTGTGAAAATTTGAGAAAAAGTAACAAAAAAAAATTTTTATAAAAAATTAATTATTCCAAAAAATTGACAATTTTTTTCATCCTCGCCCACGCGAGTAAAAATGTAAAGATAAAAACAGAAGTATAATCATGTCAAAAATCGTCGATCCATTCATAAAATAACGAAGAATGAAAATCTCGCTTTGTAATTTTCCTAAACGCACGCTCGGAGGAATTAGAAAACAAAAAATGCTCGTAAACAATTTAACGTTAAACGTCACGATTTAATAATTCCCAATGGCTTGCTGTCATTATTATTATTTTTCTATTATCATTATCGTTATCATAATCATTATTGAGCGAGGATAAAAACAGATTGACTGCTTTTTCTTCTCGAGATGAAATTGTCCGGTTACGTCAGCAATCACGGTGTCTTTCATCACGATGGAATTATGTTAAAGATTTTACGACAGGTGTCACTTGAGGAAATTACTGTAATCGTGAAGCAATACTCCAAAATGTAAATACGTAAAAATCTCATCGAAGAAAAATATTTTTTAAGTTGAAACGTGCATCAATTTTTATTATTATTTTTCAAAAAATTTTTTTAGTAAATTTTTTACAATGGAGATCGATCAAGGTTACTGATATGTCATTTTTTTGCTTCGAAGTAACATTTGGCGTTGTGTTTAACGTTTCCAATTATCGTACACTGACTAACACTCAGCCCCGGTATAGATAAAATTTGGAAAGTAAACAAAAATAGATTTTCCGACGATGACTACACCTGACTTATCTATTTTTGAGGGAATTGAAATTAAAATAAGATAAGATTTTCACATTTTATAAGAACTAGCACTCAAGAAAAAAAATTGCAATTTCGTTAAAAAATTTTGCTTACAATTTTCAAATAAAAAAAAAATTTGCGATTTTTTTAAATTTGTGAATAATTTGTGAATTTATTGAATGAAAATCTGAATGACAATATAAAAAAAAATACATTTGCAATGCAGACGTCGAAAAAGGAAAAAAAAAAATTATTTCCAACGTCCTTTTGTACACGAAATATCTCGTGTATCGAATTTTCGTGCGACTAAAGTGCATGGTACTTGAAGTTTGGTCTATCGGACGGAAAGAACGGATCGGTCGTACGTTTAATAACTCGTTGCTCGTCCGAGTCCATCGAGTCACGTCTATCAACGAAATTGGAGTCCTTTTTTGCGTTCTCTCTTTTTTTTCCTCTCCGTATACGAGTTACGTCACGTGCCACACATGAATTCACCAAACGCGAATAAAAGTCGAGTGTACGCGTTCCCGCTATTTTTTTTTCCTGTTCGTTTTGACGATAATCGATATTTAAACGTGCGCCGACTTTTTTTTGTATTCGCTTCTTTCACCCAGTAATTAACTTTCTCATAAAAACAATTTAAAAAAAATAAAAAACAAACTTACGGACACGAAAATGTCGAGACGCATTTTTTTTCGTGTTTGAACAAAAAAAAATGAAATTGTCGTTTGGTCGATATGAGAAAGAAAATGTTATCTTCTCGAACATGAGAGAAATACTTCGTAGCGTATTTCACCGGGTGATACTAAATGAAAGATAAGACGAGGAGAATTTTAGAGTCGTCTCGTCTTCGTGTCATAGAGATGTCAAAAATGCTCCCGCTCCGATTTTACGATAATTTATCTGATGAATTTCATAGTCTTATCCACAACAGAATTCTCGAGTTTACGAATTAAATACTACTCGTCTGGGGATAATAAGATTTTATCTGGATCGATATTTTTTTCGCCGTGCTGAAAGTCACGTTACTAATTTGATGCAATTTTCCAATTATATTTATTTAAAAAATGAAATGATTTTCAATTTAATTTCTTAAATAACATTTTTAGTTTAAAAGTTGTTAAAAATACTTTATTTATTCAAATTCTCGATAATTTATCGTTATAAAATTATGCAATTTTACAATTATTTGAGAAACTAAACAAATTTAGTTTAGTTTCTTAAATAATATTTTTAATTTATGAGTTTTTGAAAATAATTTGTTTATTCTAATATATTCAAAATTATATTAGATGGTAATTTTTTGTTTTGAAATTTGAAAGCGTTTGCAAATTTCCATTTACGATTGCGGATAATTTCTAAAATATGTCGAGGCGCGTTATCGTTGGAATTTCTTTTCCGCCTTCTCTCTCTCTTTCTCTCTCGGCATGTCCGAAATGCATACACACCGGTGCATGAATGCACACGAGGGTCGTGCATTTAAAGCCGAGTTATTGCTCGCCGGATCGCGCGATTTCTCGCGTTCCACGCATTTATAAATAATATTTTACACTTGCATCAGGCTGTGTAAATTATTTATAAAACACTTGAAAAATGTTGCACTGTTAAAGATTGAATAAAATCCTCGGTCATATCCGACGATTCAATTTTTATACGGGAGTTTGAGGAAAATCGTGCGAAAGTATTCGTACACGTGGATCGCGCGGTGAAATGTGTCGGACGTAATGCGAAAACGACGAAGGCCTTTAGAAAGTGCAACAGGCTCCAGGAACGGGAAACATCGATGTGCAAAAGCTAAACGTGCGCCGAAGAAAAAAACAAGGACCGAAGGTGCTTCTGCAATTTCTCAATTTATTTATTTAAAAAAAAAAGTATCCAAAAAATTGAAAAAATAAATGTAATCAAACCAAAGATATCGAACATTATTATTGTGTTGAGATATGCAAAATAAATCCTCATGAGTTGGTATTGATCGAAAATATCAAGCTCATCAGCAAATCTTCTAATTTTATCATCAAATATTTATCAACATCATATTTAAGTTGGGAAAAATATTTTACGTGCATACGATTTTATGCAATTTCATATCAGAGACACGTGTTAGCGCTGCTTGAAGCTTCGATTTCCTCCCCTTTTTTCGACAAGAAATTTCAGCACCGAATATCCGCGAAGAAACCAGTACACTGATGAAAAAATGTAGCCCTCTCCCTGACCGAAACACGTTTAAAGAAAAATACGTTATTATATCTATATTAGACGGGAGAGTCGTTTCCCTCGCGCGAGTTCTTGCCCCCGGGGCGGCCCCGGCGGAATTCGCGGCTCGCGCGCATGCGCGAGATCCTTCCCCGATCTACGGCGCATGCGCGCTGCGCGGCCCGCGAGCGCAATCCCGCTCTGTCGCGCTCTCTCCTTCGCTGCTCTAAAACCGGTGGGAATACTGTATATTTTCGTCGACGAGTTTCGGAGAAGCGATTTACAAAGCGAGAACCACCGTAACCAAAGTCCCAGGAGGAAAAGGAAGAAAGACGCGCGAGAAAATGAAAAAAAAAATCGTCAGCGAACCTGATTTGACAATGAATCCTTGATAAAATCCCTAACTTCAATTTTATCTCATTTTCGAAGAAATTTATTCAAAATTGAAGTTCTTTCTTCATTTTGAATTCAACTATGCATTAAATCAGCGTGTGATTTTTAATTTGTATAATTATAATAAATCAAATTGCATTTTTATTATTTTATTTTGCCTTTGGAGTTGCTTTGCGCCTTTTCAATTTTCGAGTTACTTTTGGCTTGTTGAAATGATTAATTTTATTAAATTTATCTAAATTTATTTTTCATTATTTTGTGCTAAGTCTTCGATGTTGTGAAACATCCATTGAACATCGTCGCAAGGGTTGTTAGGGCATTATATCCTTTGAATATTTTTTTTACTATACACGAAATACACGTAATTTAATCTCTGCAGGCAGGTGAAACTGACCGGGAGTTTCAGGTGCACTCGCCCCCATACTTTTACCAGCGTCTCGATTGTAAAAACACCTTTGTACATGGTGTATTTTTTGCGCAGACGCTCTCTCGTGTTTTCCAGACACAACAATTGCGCTCGAACAAAAATCACGTCTTCGATTTTTCGATAATACCAAAATTGAACGATGAAATATATAATTTACAAAAATGTGAAAAAAATCAAATTACATGTTTCAGAAAATTGATGTAAATATAAAAACTGTACAATAGTACAATTTTCATAATTGCACTTGAAACATCTAATTGTGAAAATATTTTGATGCACAATTGCATTTAGAAAATTTTATTATTATAATAAGTTTCTAATTAACTTTAAACACGAAAGATAGAAAAATATTCATTAGTTAACACTATAATTGAATTTTACAAATGATTTAATGATCGCAAGGGGATAAATGCAGTCTCTGTTTCAATTTGTTAGAAATGATTTTTATTGAGAAAATGGCAAGGAGTTTTTCTGGAATAACGTCGCGTCGCGTGTAACACACGTACAGAGAGAGGTGAAAGCTCCGCGCAGGTAGCAGTTAAATTCCAATTCCACGGTAATCGACAACTCGACGAAGATTATTTTGTATACGCGTCCGTCGACGGTGCATGTGCAAAGAAAATGCAGAAGGAAAAAAGGAAAACGTGCGTAAAACGTTTCGAGAGTGGGACATGCGAGGCTCTACGAATCTGGGACGATCGAGCCACGAATGAGAATGCGTATTATAATACACCTCTCGGTATTATTGTACGAAATTACACTTTCTTCGGTACACCGGGTCTTGTCGCTGCGTTATCGTCAAACGGGAATGTGTCTCACGCTTTCCTTACTCAACGCCTACGAAAGGTGAAACAACGCAGTCATTCCGGCTCGAAAGAAAATCCAGAAAAAAAAATCAAAAATCAATAATTAAGGTGGTTCGGTACAGTTGTCATAAAACTCAAGAATTTAACACGTAAAATAGATAGGGAATCGAAAAATGATCCGAATTGAATAAAAAATGAAAACAATGTTCGTTATTATTAAATAAACTGATATGAATTCTCAAAAAATATTCGTGTACGTGGATATTGAGTTATTAAAGAAAACATTTCCGTTCTTATGCGTGGAGTCTATAACTATATTCATAGAAAAAGGACTATTTTCTCTTTCGATAACTCGAAAACTATGTAGATAAAAATTTTGAAAAAAATCATGCTCACGTG
>JAPYYX010002459.1:0-15839 GCA_030522605.1 Cremastinae sp. B BG-2022a | reverse complement strand
AAAAACAGCAAACTCGGAGAAAAAGAGTAGCGGTAGCTCGAGAGCGTACAGTTGACGTTCCGTAAATGTACTTGCCTCGAGTCTCTACCGCGACTCTTGGTAAAAATTTAAAATATCTTGCGTCAACGAAAAATGTTCGATCGGCCGGTTCGTAACCGAGAAATATTTTACGCTGTATTTAACGATATTTTACGAAACGGTTGAAAATGAAAGTTGTACGGTGTATATGAGGAGAGAGAAAAAAAGTTTTGAGAGCTGTTACACGATCGTGACTTATTTCTCGTCGGTGCTGTCGTCGTAATAAATGTCGGCGGATAGTTTTGTACCCGCGCAGGATACACTTCTTTTCGTTATACACATAACAAATATTCTGTACGAGACTACTCTCACTGCCCGGAGAGCCTGCATTGTCCGGATAAACCAGTTTCACATGAAAACCCTGAAACTGAAACGATTCGCGAAGGACGAGCCAGTTTAAAGTTACTCGTTTTTCTTCTCGCGCCCACTGTGACACCTGTCTTTTGTTCATTTCGAAAAATATTTTTTTTTCGCAACAAAATCGTATCACCGAGTACAAAAAAAGAAAAATATCAAAATCCAGATATTTTTATTAATGAAAAAAAAAATTAATAAGACCCAAATTGAAATTTATTAAAAAGTAAATTTTTTGTCATGTGATTGTTAAGTTTAATACATAATTATTTGCCATGAATAATGTTTGCTGGGAATACTCCTAAAAATCAAATAAAATAAATTAATCAAATCAGTTGAAATGTGTCATAAAACATTTTTTTTTCTTTTCGTAAACAATGACAAATAAAAAATTAAAAATTCAGATACTCGATGAAAAAAAAAATCGTTCAAAGTTCAGCAAAAGTCGTCCACCCCGGTAGTCATTACATTTTCGCCGTAGGCATTATTTTTCTCGTGTCGAACGAGAATTTCGAGGAAGTGTTGAAAGCTGTCAGCAGAATGTTTGAAAAGTATTCCAAGCTTGAATTTTCTCATAAAAAAAGAGTTATTTTTACTCTGGTATAAAAATTCACTTAAAAATATTTTTTATGAAAATTCGTGTCCATTCATTATTGCCCATTTTTCACAAATTATTAAAAAATCCAAAAACATTACGAGATCCCGAACAGAAAATTTCTTCAACTCATAAAAAATTTAAAAAAATATATTTATCTAGAAAATTCTTAATCTTTTCGACTCCATTCGAGTTCGTTTCTTGACTTTGGATGAGAACCATCGATTCGCACCTGCTCGCGTTACATGACAGGTGTGAAGAAGCCGTTACAGTCGAGACTTTTTATCGAGTCAAAATGAAAAAAAAGGTCAGTACTACGATATTCGTTTGTCAGTGAAAATCGAACTAATCGATTCCTTATCGACCGATTCCCCATGCAGGAATTTACAGACGCTAAAGAAATTTCTAAAACGGTGTTACGTGATTCCGAGTGTCGTAACACCGGATTCGAGTGAGCCGTAATGAAGAAAAAAGGGACTTTTGTAATAAGAAAAAAAAATTGAAAAAAAAATAAATAAATGCACTATCCGAGCCGGTTTTCTCATTTTCCGTTCGCACAGAATGCTAGACGAGAATAAAACTTGTAAAAAGATCGAGAGGTTGCGAGTTCTTTCCTCTCCGTTAGGGCAAGGCAGAACTTGCCTTCACTTCAGCCTCGATTCCATTCCTCGAGACTGCACAACGATTTCTCCCGGGCAAACGAATTTTAAGATCAATTCGTACATGCGACTCACACGAACGATTCTCTCTCGCGTCGCTTTTTTGGCCCGAGATCGATTCAATCGCGGCTCGCATTTTTTTTTCCGGAGCTACGGTGTCCTCTTTTTCATGGCTGAAAGCGAAATCAAGTTTCTTTTACTGCTCTTGTTTATTGACACTTACGCTGAGATGGATAAACGTCTGAACAGCCTTTTAATAAAAAAAATTATTAAAAATGAAAATTTTTATTTATTATTTTTTAATGATTTTTATTCATCATATTATTATTATATTATATTATATAAATTATATATTATAATATTTTATAATATTATATTATAATATATTATAATATGCTATAATTATAATATATAATATATATATTATAATATTATAATATGTTATAATTATAATATATAATAATTAATCAATAAAAATACAATGTCCCAGAAGTTAATTTTACAAAAATTATAGACTTATAATTACTGTGAATTTAATTTGATTTTAGAAATTATTTTTTTATTATTACAAAAAAAATTAATCCAAGCGTCATTTGAATGTGTTGCAGAATTACGATACTCTGAGCAAGGGCAAAAAATCGTGGAGCGTGCGTCTTGGATTGTCGCGACAGAATAACCAGTCCGCGGATGAGTCGGGCAAGGGCTGGGGGACGATAAGCGGGGGCAGCGCTCTGTCGCGGCAAATGTTATACGGTGATCCTTGGCTGTACGGTACGGTAAGATCGTCCCGTGGGATCCACGATCCTCGCGGTTACTTGACTCCTCCGCCACCACCGCCGGGAGCTCCGGTACTCATTGTATGCTCCTGCCCGGAGTTTCTCATCGGGACGACCAGGAAGCTCGGTAACTGCCGGAAATGCGGCGGTCATCGCTTGGCCGGTGTACAACTCGGCGGTACATGCCGCGTGCCTGCCACTTCCGTTCGATCTCGTCCAAGCCTCGCAGGTAACTAAATTTTATACTTTCCTGTTCCTGGCTACAAAAACTCTAATGTACAGAACATGCGAAAAATTCATACTGGATTAACAATTTTTTTAAATTTTATAATCAAAGATTGAAAAAAAATCATTTTAAATATTATATTATAAACGATATAATATATTATAATATTATATATCATATAATATCGTATATGATATATATTGATATATCATATAATATCATATATGATATATATTATTGATATATCATATAATATCATATATGATATATATTGATATATCATATAATATCATATATGATATATATTGATATATCATATAATTGATATATTATATTATCTTACATTATATTATATCATATGCTATAATATGTAATATTATAAAAAATATTTAATTTTCTTATCGTATAGAAATTTCTTGCAATTTCCTTTAGCATATAAAATTAGGTGAATTATTTTCCGTATAATTTTTTCAATACTAAAAAAATATTTAAAGATTTATAATTTCAATCGTTTTTCCCTCTCTAGCACGTAAAAATTATTTTTAATAAAAAATTACTTCGTGATAACTTTTCCTTCGCTTTTCAAAAACTATCCCTTGACTGTATATCAAAATAGTACGTAAAATAATTATCATATATGCTTTTTACGAGGCAAAGCATAAAAACGAAGTGCTCGAAGCTCGAAGAAGAAGAATCTTCTTACGGTTATTAAAGCCATCTTTGTAATGGGCCTCGTTCCGAGATTTATGACGGTGTATTCATTGAAAAAAACTTGAAGAAAAAAGAGTAAAAACTAATTTTTTCTTTCCGTATCCGTGGGAATGCGAATTGTTACCAAACTGCAATTTCGTTGCAATCAGAGCGAAGAAAAATTTCAACCTCCGAGTTAAATTATCTCGATACAATTCCAGACTCAATTTCCACGAAAAAAAATTTCATTTTAATTTCGTACCCTCTTTTTATCTCGCGCAAGGTATTCTGCGATCCTCCGTTGACGATCCTTACGACCTCGTGCGGCGGAGTCGCCTCGTCGAGCCGCGATCCCGGGCTCGTAGCATCTCGCCGCACCGACCAACGAATCCTCGCGACTCGAGGAGTCAGAGCGTCGTCCGGACGACCGGGAAGGATCGTAAGCCTGAGGCTCAACCGATCTCGAGGACCGAGTGGTTCGACACAGAATCCTTCGAGGAAAATTCGAGGAAACCTCGAGGAAGTTCCTCGACGAGCGACGACTGGCTCGAAGATCGCAGCGAAGAAAAAACTCCAGGTAGAGTCATCCGAGTCCCGAAGAAGACCCGAAGCTGGCAGGATTCCAGGTGTCCGGATCACGGACGGAGAAACAACAACGATGACTGGAAGGAAGAAAAAAATCCACCGAACGGTCTCTCGAGCTCGAACGACTCGAGGAAGAGTATCCTGGAGTGCGACGTCAATCCTTATCTCCTCGTCAAGAAACAGATGAGAGACGAGGACGACCTGAGCGACGACCTCTCCGACAACGCCCTGGAGTTCGAGGAGAAATCGAGCTTGTTCGATCCCTCGAAGGTTAAATCGATCGAGCGAGTCCCGACGAGGAACGCCGTCGCCGCGATCGGGGGTCAGAGGATCCGAGTCTTCAACGAGCCGAGGGAATTCCCCGAGGACGAGGATCTGGGTGCTGGAGTCGTGACGAGGATCCCGATACCGAAGATCTCGCCGAAGAGGCCGCCGAGAAGGGTCAAGGAGTCCAGGACGACGCTCAAGAGCATCCTGAAGCGAGGAAAAGCTGACGGGAAGCGTAAAAATGTTCTGTTCAACGTGAATAATGTGATTTTCGCCCCGGAAAAGCCGACGGAGATGAGTTTTACGAGTCGGAGGTCCAGTCGAGTCTCGACGAGTTCTCCGTGCAAGGAGAACTTGGTCGAGAATAATAACGAAGAGCCGATCGTCCCGGAGGAAAATGTTCCGGAGAGACCGAAATTCATAACGATCCCGAATATTCGGGATCCGAAGAAAAATCGCGTCCAGGAGCCGAAGATCGTACCGGAGGTGAAGATAAATCCTGCGATCGAGAGGATGAAGGACTCGCCGAGGAGACCGCCGGAAGTTCCTGTGAGAAATTTCGGGAGGTTTTCGACGAACGACTCGACGGAGGACGCGAGGTCGGACTCGACGGTGACACAAATGTCGGTGGACAGCTCAACCAGGAGCGAGACGAACTGCGCAAGTGATGAGGATAAAAAGACGCGAGCCAGCAGCGAAACTTCCCTCGAGACGATTCGTCCGGAGGACGAGACCGAACTGGAGATCGAGATCGAGGAACTTGAGCAGAGGATCCCGAAAATCGAGATCGAGGACGCGGAACTCATTTTGAAATCTGCAGGTAATGAAAGTCAATATTTATTATTTTTAATAATTATAATTTATTATAATTTTTATTATAAAAATTATAATATTATATTATAATATTATAGAATATAATATTGTAATATTTAATAATATAGTATTATTATATAATATTATATATTATATTATAATATTATAATTTTTATTATAAAAGTTATAATATTATAATTATTACAATTTATTCTCCGAGGTAATGAAATTATTTTTTTTTAAATGGACTTTATTGCTCAAAATCGAATTTCAGTGAATTTAAAAATCTAATCCCATTGAAATCGACCTCACTATTTTTTACCACTAATTGCACATGAAGAGTACATTACAATTATGATTCTAATTATAGATAATTATCGCTTTAATTTTATTTCGTTCGCTTTTAAATTAGAATACATTTTAACAAAGATTTTGTAAATCTTTTTTCCAATCCATCATTATGCTAAGAAAGTGCTTTACCGGTGCTCTTGAGTCATTCAAGGTCTTTCTCATTTTTTCTCATAGTATTTCGTATACCGATTTATTATCTGATTTGGCACGTTAAGATCAACTTTAATAGATCGTGAGAATATTCACCATTAAAGTGTCTAAATTTTCAATTTATTACTTTCAATTATTATTTTATAAAGAAAAAATATAAAAAAATTGATAAAAACTGAACTACAAATGATATATCTTAATTTTTTAAATTAATTTAAAAAAAAAATTTAAATAAATTTTTTTAAATTCAATTCAATTAAATATTAATTAAATTTTTTAATATTCCACACATTAGACGATTTATAATACAAAAAATAATTCTCGTAATCAGCACGCAATTTCCGATCGGAAATTCTCTTTTTTCTCTATTTTCCAATTACTTTCCCGGATGCGTTCGAGTAAATTTACTCTTCTCTATTTTCGTACGACGTGCGTGATGTTTTTGGGAGGATTTTAGCTCTCTCGGAGATAAGTTTAATGGACCGTTACCGTGCGGACACGAGTTATCGTACCCAGGTTGTAACCAATATATCCTTGAACTCGAAGAAAAAAAGGAAAATTCCAATAACGCGGATTACAAGCAAGGATAACAGGACGAGAGAAAAGCGATAGCTCATTCAATATCTTAAAGTGTACATTTATTTATACTTACATCTACTTTTATATTTTTCCATTCGTCGTCGAGTTAACGGTAATACTGTAAATAGAATTTAATAATAAAATTACAGAAATTGCTTGAAATTTTATTGTTCAATAATTTAATAATAATTTTCAAAAATTATTAAACTAAATATTTAATAATAATAATTTAATTTGCAATTTTATTATCAAATTCTCGATTTCACGTTGAGATTTCTATCCCGTTAAAACGAGCATCAAATAATTTGGGATATTGTGAAAAATGAGAGCACGCTCCTTGGGAAAAAGAATCATGATAATTAAAACGGAATTCGTTGGCAATTTCACCGTGTGGAAACGTCGAAGGTGAATTTTTATCTGCTCACCTTGCAATCCATTATTAACATTCGTAAATTGGAGCTTACATAACGGAGCTATTATTTTAGGACGAGGGAACGTCAGTCATTCACGCGCGATCACTTTTCATCGGATAATTAAGATTTCCGAGTGAAAATCTCTCGTTGTGCAATTTTGAAAAAATTTTTGGTGATTACATCTTCGATTTTTGCCCGAGGACATTCAATGAGACGCGTCCTTCGTGCTTGTATTATTTTAAAAAGTCTCGGAAGACGTTTTGAAAATGTTTTATGACAAAAATGTCATCAGAAGAAACGCAATTATCAGACAAAAAGTTTAATTAGTCTCAAGTGAATAGAATTTTTTTATTATTCTTTTGCGTATTCGAGACTGTCTTCACAATAATGTAATTATTATCACGGCTTAATGATTCAACGAGCGACGAGAGAAAAATTTTCGAAATATAAAATTTTTAGTTTATTGTTATTTTTATTATTTAATTTCATTATTTTAATCGTTCATTTATATAAATGAACAATTTTTAATGGCAAAAACATTATTAAAATCACGTAATTATAAAAAAAATTGTTATGTGATAAATTAAAAAATAATCATTTTTTTATAGACTTTACTCGTTCGCATACTTAAAGACTGTGAATCAGGGATGGTCACAATAACGTCATTACTGATCCCGGTTCAAGCTCCACTAAGATCACTCGTAATATCAAAATTTATAAAATTCTTGAAAAATCTCAAAAATATACCAAAAAAAACCCCAAAAAAACGTATAAAATTACTAATAAAAAATTAATCAGCAATAAAAATTCGAATAGAAATCCTTGAGTGCATTTTTTCGTATAAACTTGAAACTCTCGCATATTTGATCCTCTCTGTGAATCAGGGGACGGCCACAATAACGTCATTACGATCCCGGTTTAAAGTTTAACAGAGAGAGAAAGAGACGGAGATCGGAGCAGAGCCTCTGGGTGGGAGATTAAAGCGTGGCTGTGAGAAAAAGGAGAGAAAGGTTATAGCGGATCCTGACGACCATGAGCCGTGTCCTCCGGGCGACGTGTGTGCTCTCTCGCGACTCACATCAGAGAGATATAAAGCATACATATTCTCGTATTGTATCTAAATATAAAAGTTCCTTTATATTTTCGATCTTTTTACCCATTTTTTGCAAATTTTTTTGACCATAAAGATTTTTATCGCTCCGCGTATAAAAAGACGATTCTTGGTACTTTTATGTCCAATGCACATTGCTCCGGGAGTCAGGAGGCAACTTCGTCGCTAGTAGATAAGGTCAGGGTCGGTCGGACGATCGTTATATCCGAGTCCCTCTCTCTTCGTTTTATTTCTCATTTTTTTGCGATTTTTTTATTGTTTTTATTTTTTTGTATTGTTTTTTATTTTTATTTTATGCGGCGTTCTTTCAATAATGTCTGTGCGTTTTTTATTGAGGGGAAAAGGATTATATTCCGTATGTTGAAGGAATTTATTTCATGGAGCGTTGCAATCTCTGTAAATAGGAATGATTCAAGAAGAATCACGTATTTAGCGATAATCTAATGCGAGCTGCGTCTATTTGAGCGGATTGATTGAATTCGGAATGACTTCCGGCGAGATCGCTGACGCAGGATTTCCTCTCGTTCGTTTTCGACGTTTCCTTTCGGGGATGTAAAAATATCGGATTAAAATTACGGATAAGAACGAAAATATGAGAAATCGTATCAAGAGATACATTTTTTCAAACACAGAAAATTGGTTGAAACAGGAAGAAAAAATTAATAAGATTGAGAAAATGTAAATTACATCAAGATTTAAATTCGATCAAACAATAAAAAAATCTGTGGAATGAAATAATTTAAAAAATACAGAAATATAAAATTATATAATATATAATATATGATATATCATATATTATTATATTATATACACTGTATATCATATATCATACATGTATATGATATATCTATGATGTAATTTTTTTCTATTATTTATATTTTATAATATATTATATATCATATATCATATATATCATACATGATATACAGTGTATAATATATAATATATGATATATAATATATTATAAAATATAAATAATAGAAAAAAATTGAAAGAATGAAATTATCAATAAAAATTTGATAATTTTTCGAGAATAAAAAAATCAAGTTTCAAGGGCTTGGTCCTAGGAAGAGTTAGATAACCTGGAACGTCCGGTAGAAAATATATGAGGAGGAGGACGACAATTCTGGTGGGCGTACGACGGCCCCCGGAGACTGCGGCGCAGCTATAATATCCGCTATACATTTTCTCAAGCCCGGTCTACCACACCGGAGCTCATCTGCGTGCATTACTATCGTACTTAACTCTTGTACGATATACAGAGTGCATTGGGCGTGTTGCTGGAACAAGGTACACGACCCGCAGACTTCCTCATAACTGAAAAAAAATTTCGCTATTTATGAGACTCGGCTGTGATAAAATTTTTACTGAAAAAAATGCAAACTGAAAATAAGATAAAAAAAGCGATATCGAGGAAACATTTAAAAAATGCTTGGACGATCAAAAAGATTAAATTCTCGCTAAAATTCTTGTTAATGAAGATTAAAAACAAATAAATTTAGTTAATAAATTAAATATGAAAAGACAAATCCAGGATTAAACCGCGATTAAAAAGATTAAATTCTTGCTGAAATTCTTGAAGATTAAAAACAAATAAAATAAATTTTAAATAGCAATATCCAGGAAATATTCAAAACAGCTTAGACTAGATAAAAATATTAATTTTCTTCTAACAAAAATTGCAAATTAGAACGAATAAAAAAAATTTTAAGTAATATCCAGGAAACATTTAATAAGAGCTTGGACTTCTTAACAAGATTAATTTTTTCCTAAATTAGTTCAAAGTATACTGGAAAAAATAAAATGAAATAAAAAATACAAAAAAAATCTTTATGGACTGTTTCAATCATTATTCGACATTTGCATTCTAAATTTCCATCCAAAAATAAAAAAAATCAAGGTTCAATATCACAATCTCATTAATAATTAAAATATCTTTTTTCTGAATCATTCGGAACATTTTCTCTATTTCGGTGTCTTCCAAAATTACGTAGAAAACCGACGAATATTCGATTGACTCCTCAGCACGTGGGCAAAACTTCGTGGGGGGTTTTTGACATTTCTCACTTTTAAATCACGCTATAAAACTCGGAAGATACGCTCATCAACTTTTTCACTTCATTTACGAAACGAAAAAAATTTCACAACGTCTCTTTCTCTTCTTCAAAAAAAAAAAAAAATCGTCCAAAAATTTCCACAGTCGAAAACGTACAATTTTCAGTAATCGATAATTCTCTCTCAATCTTTCCTCTCTTTTTTTTTTGGCAGACTTTTTCGTGTCCCGAAAAAAAATGCACGTGGACTTTCTCGCGTGCGCTCTCTCGAGCTCTGTATTAGGGCCAGCCTAAGAAATTCTCTCTTTATTTCCCTTTCGCTCGAAAACAAATGGAGCTCGTTACCGATCTCGCGTTTTTCACTCACCGGATAGCGATAATGGACGAAATAAATTATTTCGACGCTTTTCAGACAGAAGAATAATGATAAAAATAATCGAATTTATGTACGCTGATGTGCATGATTTTTTTTTCTTCGTGTCCCGTGGCGTTCCAAAAATTCCACGCGGATTCGCGAAGTGGAGCGAAAGAGAGCGAGTCGAGAGCCCTCGCGGAAAAACTCGCGGATCGCCCTGGTCAGAGTTTCCCATTACACGCCTCGAGAAATTCCACAACGGCAGCAAAACTTCTCCGACTCGCTCAATTATATTTATATATACGTATATATTATATATACATATATATAATATATATACATATATATTATATATACATATATATTACATATACATATATATTTTATATACACATATATTATATATATATATTTATATGTATTTATATATGTGTATATAAACGCCTTTCGCGTATATTTTTCCTCCGTTTCACTCGGTCTCGCGGACGGAGCGCGAGCCCGAGCGCGAGCGAGAGCGCCACTTTCACCGATCGTCCCGACTCCCGCGCACACACGCGAGTTATTATCATCGATATATATGTAATTGTGTGTTTTATACCGGTTCGGAACTTCGTGAGGAATTTTCCTTCGGACCCTTGTCAGAGCTTGAAAAAAAACGAAGCGAAAAATATGGTTATGGAATATGAGCTAAAAATAACAAAAGAATTATTTTAGTGATGGATTTTTGTAGTGATTGATACGAAATGATTTTAAACGTTTTTTTAAATTATGTAATTTGTATTCAATGTTTTTGTAATTGATTGTTGCTATTGATTATTTAAAATTGTTGTAAAGATCGGTATCCTGAGGATTGTGCAAAGAACTGACGAAAGTTTACACTCGAAATATTCGAGAGTAATTTTCAAACGTCTGACAGTAAAAATGCAAGTCTTGCATATGCGTTGAGCGTAAAAAGTTTTACAATATCTGTACCGAGATACATTTGATAATTTTTTAAAAATTGTTTGATTTTAGTATGAAAAATAATTTTTTAAAATTATTAAACATAAAAAAACAAACATTAAATAAAAATTTAGAATTCTATATCAAATTATTTTTTTTATTATTAGAGAAATTAAAATTTCATATGCTGATGTAAAAAATTTTACTGAATCGAGACGTATTTGAATATTTTTTGAAATTAATTGAAACTTCTGTAGAAATAATATAATTTTAATAAATTGAATAAAAAAATTCATTCTCTTATTATTAGAGAAATCGAAATTTCTTGTCGTCTTGAAAAAAGCGATCAAATCAGATCTCCAAATAATAAAAAAAAAATTGAAATTAAAAATGACTTATCCGAAAAGATGTTAATCGTTTCGTTCACACGCTGTTGACTCTTTTTCACTTTTTTGTCCTCGGACGCTACTGTACGAAATGGAGCGAAAATATCGTCGAAATCATTAAACGGACGTTAGAGATTATGACGAAACCAGACGAAGATTTCGTCTGGTCCGTTAGAAATTATAACACAAAGAAATTTTTTTCCAGGAGCCGTTATAAAATATATTTTTAATCTCGACGAGCGAGCACTCTCGATCTTCAAGCCTTTACCGTTCGTTCTCTCGTTATTGAAAAGTGAGCTGTCATTAAGGTCAAACATTCCATATTTTTTATTTCAATAATAAAAAAAACGAAATAAATAAAAAAAACGAAACGAGAAAACAATTTGATCGAATTATCTCAAATTAACGAAGTAAAATCGATAAGAAAAAATTGATCGATCAAATTGTCAGATTTTGATTCAGTGATGAATTAAAATTCTCCTCAAATTGGATTTGAATTATTATTTCAATTTGTCACGGTGGACAGAAATGATTTTTTCGGGTATGAGAGTGGAACGAGAGTGAAAAAAAATGTTGAGAGTGAAAAAAAAATGTTCTTAACGACGATTTAATCGTCCTTCGAAAAATGGCTGACGAAATGGAGTAACTCGTAACAACGTTGCTTGAGAAATCGGTACTTCCGGGTCTACGGAGTGATCTCGCTCTCGCTCTGTGCGCGCGTTATTCTGTAACTGCGAGAAAACAACGCACCGAGACTGGGCAATCGGTCATGCTTGTCGAATCTCTGCGGTTTCCCTTCCGGTTCTCCGTACGCGATGAGAATCCCCGTAGATCCGCCGGAGGACGTTTCCGATGTGCGAATGGGACGAACGGAAAGAAAGATCGAGCGCATCCGGACGATTTTCGATAACAAATTGATGAAATTACTGAAATTAAAAAAATTGCTAAAATAAAGTAAAAATTACACATTAATTGTTTAAATAAAATTATTAATTTTTTGTTAAATGATATTAACTAAATTTAATTTATGAGAATTAATTTTACGCAATTTTAAAATAACTTTGACAAAAAGTTGCAAAATGAAATTGCAAGTTAAAGAATTAGAAATTATTTTTTTTAGTTTTTAATAAATTAATGTTTTCAGCATATTTTCAAAATTATTATGATTATATTTTTTTAGATAAGAATGAAATTGGTTGTTTTTCTCGATCAAAAATTTAATTTAAACCAATTTTCATAAAAAAATGCAAGCTCGGTTAATTCGATCAAATCTGGACGCAAATAAAATTGAATTACCCATAACAAATTACTGGCATCAAAAAAACATATTAAATCTTTATTTAACACACTTTTTATTTTTTAACATGAAATAATCTCGATTTCTTCAAAAATGGACTCGAATAAACGTTTCCGATGTGCGAATGGGACGAACGGAAAGAAAGATCGAGCGCATCCGGACGATTTTCAATAACAAATTGATGAAATTGCTGAAATTAAAAAAATTACTAAAATAAAGTAAAGAATTACACATTAATTGTTTAAAAAAAATTATCAATTTTTTGTTAAATAAAATTAAGTATATTTATTTTATGTGAACTAATTTTATGCAATTTTAAAATAACTTTGACAAAAAGTTGCAAAATGAAATTGCAAGGAATAACAAATTATTTTTTTAATTTTTAATAAATTAATATTTTCAACATATTTTCACAAAATTTATAATTGTATTTTTTAGATAAGAATGAAATTGATTGTTTTTCTCGATCAAGAATTTAATTCAAACCAATTTTCATAAAAAAATACTCCGTTAATTCGATCAAAGCTGGACTCAAATAAAATCGAATCACCCATAAAAAATTACTGACATCAAAAAACATATTAAATCTTTATTTAACACACTTTTTATTTTTTAACATAAAATAAACTTGATTTCTTCAAAAATGGACTCGAATAAAATCAAGATAATTACCGATCAAAAATTGCTCGGCATGAAAAAGTATTTCTGCCAAATGAAAGCAACATTTTAATATTTTTAATACCACATTTTTTCTGATAATTTCATTTTTTTAAATAAAATACAAACTCGGTTGATTTCCTCGATCGAAAACGCACGGGACTCACGCAAAGTCGACGATTTCACTCGAGGAATCGGGTCGAGCCTTAAAAGTAGTATTTACAGCTAGTATTTCTCCGTGCATTCTTGTATCCACTCAGCGACATTGTCGCCGTTCATTCAAACCATTCAACCGGACAGATTCGTTTTTTTCACGCATGGAAAATAATTTATGTGCCGATTTTCACGATTTTTTTTTTTTCAAAGACGAGATCGGTAGGAGGCCGTGCCTGTCGAGGAGTCAGAGCGATCGGACGTTTACGAGGACGGAACCAACCGCAGGTAACGTGAATTACCTGGACACGATGCGACTGAGTCTTCGCCGGAAATCGAGCTCGGAGAGCGTCGAAAAAATCGAAATCCCAGAAAAATCGGTAAAATCGTGCCCAGAGGAAACGCCGGAGATCATCGAGGTCGAGAATATTAAACAAGAAACTAAAGAAACAAAAAACGATACAGAGGAAACTTCCACTGAAGAAAATTCTGAAGAAATCGGTTCGCGATCGGATGCGATCGAGACGAGGACTCACGAAAATTTCCGAAGAATGAGACCGACGAGTTGGTCACCGCCTCCTGGAAAAATTCGACACAGAGACACCGCAAAAATTCTTCCAAAAGAATTAAACCTCGATCAAAAAATCGACTCGAAAAATCCTGATCAAAAATCGGCAGACGAAAATTCCGACTCGGGAAATCCGAACGTCTGGACCGGTTCGAAGATCGAAATCGTTAACTCTCGACCCGAGATGAACGTCTGCAAGATAACGGTCAGCCCGAGAGCGTCCCCGTTGATCCATCGCCTGAAAATCGGCGGCAACGACGTCAGAGGATCGCGAAGGACTTCGATCCTGATCAATACCGATCAGAACGCGGAATCGGCGACCTGCAACGACAACAAAGTGACGATAAGCGTCGGCGGCGAGGACAGCGTCTGCAATCCGACCGTGATATCCGTAAACTCAGCGAGTCCACCAAAAATCCAAAGTTCCTCGGAAAATCGGACTCTCGTGATCCTCGAAAATTACCGATCCAACATCGTCCTGGAGTCGAATCCGAAAGACGAAAAATCGAGCAAATTCCCAGACTACTGTCGAATCGAGGAAATAAACGACAAAACCGAATCACTTCCTTCACCCGAAGATTCAGAATCGGTTGAAAAACGAAAAAATCGAGAAAAAATCGGTTACGACGAAGATCGGTCAAAAATCGAGTTAAAATCTCGATTCCGAGACGACTCGAGCTCGCGTTGGCCGAATCTGTCCAAAGAATCCGTTATCTCAAAATTGCTCGAGGATTCCCTCAGGAAGGCGAGAGAGAACGGTGAAATTTTGGACGAGAGCAGCGGGGAAGCGATTTTGAGAATTTTGAAGCAAAGTCTGCTGAAGAGCAAGGACTACGAGAGCTCGGAGTCGACGATCGAGCCGGAGGCGTCATCGTACTCGCGGTCGCCGAGCTTGAATTCCGATACCGATTTCGTCTCGACGAATCTCTTCCTCGAGGAGAATCCTTACGAGGTGATCAAGGAACCGATCTACGAGGAAATTCCTGACGAACCGCCGCCACTTCCGCTCTCGCCACCCCCGACCGAGGATTACATCAAGGACAGAATTTATTTTGGGGAGGAGTACAAGGAAGCTTATTACAAAAAAGTCAACGCTGGACAATTTTTGCGATCTTATTTGTCGGAGGATTTATTCAAGAAGGATTTTAAAAATGACGACATCGATTCGTACTTGTCGAAGAGTCCTGAGGAATTTTTCAAAAAAATGGACTCTGGGGGCGATGGGAATTTGACGAGTAAATTCGATTTGCTGAATTTTCTGATGGACTCCAAGGACAGGGCTGTCACGATCGAGGAAGACGAGGACGACGATGAGGATGAGGACGAGGACGAGGAGGACACCGAGGGCGATCTCGAAGCTCTGTACGAGCAGAAGGAGACCAGCATGGGCGATTTGAGCTCGAAGAGCTCGCAGATATCGAACGTGTCGGACAGCAGCGAGGAATGCAATATTATCCTGACCAGTTCACCGGAAACACTCAAGGTAAAGTTGAAAAATGTTAATCTAAAAAAAAGACAATAATTAAAAAATAGCGACGAAAGAATTAATTTAAAAAATATTTTAAGGATGTTGACCCCTTACCTCAAAAAAGAGAGATTTTGATGAAACTTTGCATAAACGTAGATAAAGGCTCTAAAAAGTCCCTTGTCAAATTTGGTGAACTTTAGGAGGACGGTCTCAAAGATATTTAAAAAAGAAGTTAACACGTATTCTTATGGGAGTTGTACCTTTTTCGATGAAAAAACCTACAAATTTGCATTTTTCACATGCTTCAAAAAG
>JAPYYX010002458.1:0-15841 GCA_030522605.1 Cremastinae sp. B BG-2022a | reverse complement strand
ATTAAAATCTTAAAATTTATCAAAATTAATTTTCCAACAATTGCAAAAAGGGGCCCCGCCCCATGTTTATACGGCACCCAGCTATTGAACTACCTTAACGGGCTGTAAAAGCTATAATATTGGGACTTTCCGCATGAAAATTTCACAGTACATTCTTGAGATATTATACTGAAAAAAATCGATTTTTTGAAAAGTCTAGACCACCGTGTCCCCTTAATTTTATAATGTAGAGGAATAATAAAATATTTGCTTGTAATTGTTTGAACGAGTGAATCTATTTAGCCATTACTTTTTTGTCTTTTATTTGTTTAATAAGATGCGTAAAATTTGTGTTATATGATTTTCGTAGGTAGATTTTCTAGCAGAAACTTATGACGGAATTAGCGAAGAGCTGCAACGTCATCCAGATATAAGGGCGGTAATAATTGATCTAGATGTGAATATAAGTTGGTTGAAGATATCAAAAATTATCGAATATCTGAAACACGAGGATGTCATGTTCGTGGCGGGTGCGTTAGACCAAAAAATTCCCTTCGGAAAAAATAAGACTATCTTTGGACCAGGACCAATCGTGGATATGATTACGAAAGTGACTAATAGAGAACCAATTGTATGTGCCAAGCCCAGCGAGGTCATGAAGAATTATGTCATAGAGAAATTCGAAATCAATAACCCTTCTAGGTGTCTCTTCATTGGAGATTCGTGAGTATTAAATGACAGACGTAAAAATAGTCTTTTTGGAACAAATTTATTGTTATTTTTAGAGTTACGAAAAAATTGAAAAAATTTTGTAAATTAATATTCATTATAAATTTTTTACTAAAATAACATTTTCTAGAAATATTAAGTTATTTCATTCAAGATCGTTGAAATGTTTTTTTAGGTTTGTGAATGATATGAAATTCGCTGATTACTGTGGCTTCAATAGACTTTGGGTCGCCTCCGGAATCGATACTCTCCAGACAATCACCTCGGAATATGGAAACGACTCGTCCATGCCTGATTATTATCTTCCAAGCTTAGGACATTTACTGAATCTTCTGAGCAGCTGATCTTCGTCGACCTCGTTCACTCAGCTGGAAAACGTTTCATTTTCATTTACATATTTATTTTACATTCTGGAAGTTCCTTGCGGTATAAAGCTTAAAAATGATCACGACCAAACTTTTCGCAATTTTTATACAAAACTGTGTCTAAAAATAATTTATATGACATTGAAAATTTATCATTTTTTTACCAAAAAATTTGGAACTTTTGTCAAAATAATGTTGCTGGAGTTTTTTTAATCGAGCGATTGAATTTTATTTAAAATATTTCAATCAAATGGAAATAATTTTATTTTTTGTCTATTGACTAAGCCGGTTTAAAACAAGAATTATTTTCAAAATCGAAAGACTGTATAAATTTATCGTGAAATTGTATAATAATATTGTCTTTTATTTATTCAAATGATATTAAAATTTAAAAGAACGGAAGTTTTTCATTTCAGGAAGTAAGAAAAGCCGATTCATTCAAATCAGAATTTCCATTTAAATATCGAGTCAAAATTGGCTTCTTTCCGTATTCAAGCACATTTGCTTGTGAAAGTAGTCTAACTATTGTCGAAGTGAGTCAAAGTTTTGAAAGGAATTGTTTACTGTGCCGCTGTCCGCGTCACACAATACTGAATCCGGAGGTTATATATTCCCTGTAACCTCGTTGAACTCTACTTTTCTTCTCAAAATTCACGTTTACCTGAGGGCGCCATTTCCAATATTCCGAAATTGGAATTTTAAGCGAGAGCACTTTACTGATTGTGAGAAGTATATTAGGTTCCTTTGCGTTATACTATATAATATAATAAAGTACAAATAATTGATTAGCATCAGTATCAAATGATTCGTCAATGGTAAGTTAAAAATTGTACAATTTATCCAGCTGATACCAATTTTATTAAACATGAAAAATTTAATAAGAAAAATAATATGACATGAAAAGTCTGACAGAATATTCACAAAAAAAGCTCAATTAAATAATTCAGACTTAAATAATAATTCTAAATCGTTTATATAGTTTTGGAAATGCAAATACTTGGACAAATTGAGTTTTTTTGTGGAATGAAAATTTTAAAATTTGATGTGTTTACTTGCAGTTTTCAACTCATCCATGAAATATCTTCACGAAAATATTCAAATTTAGTTCATTTTTAAAATAACTTCACAAATTTTTATCAGTGTTTCAATTTATTTTATCGTTTAATCACTTTGTACACAAATGTCGATTCTAATTCGTATTAGATAATAATTTTTCAGAGATAAGCGAAGCGATCTAGGCGTTTTGAGAATAGAATTGTAGAAAAAGTGTAGTGTACATGCGTAGTAAATCGCTGATACAAGCCTGATGGTCGCGCGTAATCGCTCGTAATTTTTAAATTCACGAGCTCTGATCAGTCACACTGAAAACGAGAGCGGAGCATCGGCGCTGGTGGACGAACTCTCGTATTAGCGGTGCAATAAATTATTCCATTGGCATTACGAGCTTCACAATTACTATTTATATCGACAAACGGGAGAATCACGGTCAACACTTTTTTCGGATGTCAATTGGCTCGAATTGACGAGCAAATATGACCTCAGCAAATATTTTTATCGCGATGTCGGTACGTTTTTCAAGATCATAATTTTTTCGTTCAATACGCATATACGTGAGCTGGAAAACGAATTCAATTTCAGATCTCATTGTTCTGAAATTTTGTTCATTCAATATTTCTTCCGCCAGAAAAATTCTCTCGTGACGCTTGGTCTGACTGCAGGATTTTCTATCGTTTTTACAATTTGTTATCATTATCGGAAACATTTATTCAGTAAGTTATCGAAAAAAATTACTGACGAAGAAATTGTTTCGAGTCTTGATGAATCTCTGTGGATCGAAGCGGGAGAAATCAAAGAATTGTATTATTATCCATTGAAATCCGGGAGAGGCAAGACGACTGAATTTTGTGAATTTACGGACTATGGTATCAAAGTCGAAGAAGATGGATTCATTGATCTACGAGACAGGTATACAATTTTGTCATGGATTACTTTAATATTTAGCTCTGATGTTAATTAACGCTTAGGATATGTTATCGTTACCGTGACAAATGATTTTGATATTTTGTCTATTTCAACGCAACAAAACGTCAGAATCGAACTTTAAGACTCCAACGTTTCATGAAGACAAATTGAGTCAACGTTTGTCTATGTGACATAAGTATAAACTCTTTTTTCTTTTTTGAGATTTATCGTTAGCCTCGGTATTTATGGAACGTTGCGACATTTACACATTCCGATAATAAGAGTGAAAATCATCAACTTGCGTTTATTTTGTTGATTTCAGAATGCTCTTGGTCTATGATAAGGAAACTGGAAAATTCCGAACCGGAAGAAACTATCCGAAGTTGGTTTTAGTTACAGTTCGTCCAATAGATAAAGAAAGCTTAAGACTCGATGCTGATGGAATGCCAAGTCTCGTATTCAAAGTGCCCAAGCCACAAAACGGAAAAACAAATCGTGTAGAATGTTCAATGTGGTGGGGCGAGCCAGTAGGTTGTATCGATTGTGGATCTGAGCCGGCTGCATGGATATCACAGTTGAGAAAAATATTTTTAAAATACGACAAATTGAGGAAAATATTTAAATGAGTTTTTTTGAGGGAAACTAAAAGTCAATTAAAAAAATATACAGAAAAATATTCTATTTTCAAGTAGAAAAGGTCAAGTGTAATTGTGATATTTGACATTTAATTTTTAGATTCTTAACAGAAGGTTCGAATACTGATTTGCGAATAGGCGCAACGGTAGAAACGAGAAGAAATATTCTAGAAGGGCCATGGAAAAAATTTAAAACAGTATATAAGAGCCTCAGAAACGAGGATACGGTACGATTTTTCAGATCAAAGTGCATATATGAAGTATATTAAAACTATATAAAAATAATATATAAAAAGAATTTTATAATTGAGATGAGCCATGAGAAAAATTAAAACCACTTTTGTAGTTTCGAACTTAAATCTTTGATTCTTCGTGCTTCAAGGGCTTCTTTTCTGATCTTGCCAGTTACATGCTTTTGACCGAATCTTCTCTCGAAGAGCTCAACAGTAGATTAAAGGAGCCTGTTACATACCTCAGATTTCGACCGAACATTGTTGTTAGCGGTGCGAAAGCTTTCGACGAGGATTCTTGGGAATGGATCAAAATTGGCAGCAATGTGCTCTTGAGAAACATCAAGCCATGCCCAAGGTTTATTCTATTTTCTTTTTTTCATTTAAATTACATTGATAACTTTCATATCTAAACTTTCATTTCATTTAATTAATCTATCGAAATGAAAGAAAATTAAATTTTAAATACTTAAAGATGTTCGATGATATACGTTAATCCAGAATCCGGAACACCTGATAGGGGTGAACCGATGAAAACTTTACGGTCGTGAGTAACATTTAAAAATGAAAAAAAAAATATTTTTCATCTCGTGCGAATTTATTTATTTACCGGTATTCAATTTCTTCCCTCGTCTTTTAGATTTCGTGAACAAAAAGATCCAGAACGTGTTCGTGTTGATGGAATTTCTCCAACGTTTGGAGTTTATTGCGGTCTTTACAAGCAAGGTTTGGTGAAAATTGGCGATCCAGTTTTTGTGCAACGTTTTCAAAAATAAAAGAAATGTAAAAGCGGAAAAATCAATGTAAACAAGAAACATGAAAATAACTAATGAAATAACATCGCAAAATTAATTCAAGATAACTTTTGCGATATCATTGCAATAAAAATCTCATTATAATATATTCATTGTTAAAATGTGCACCCAAATTAATATTCAACAAGTGTATGTGTGACTTTTTAGCGCATTCTAAATACTGTGATCGTCAGATTATCAGTGAAAAACGTCGCCAATGGCTTCATGAGAGTAATCACAATTATATGTGATACAATGCTTGTGGCCTGCGATTGTACAAGAGGGAGGAATTGCGAGTCATGAACGCGACTGGTGGGAGTTGATGACAGTTTACTAGAGAAGATTAAGAAAAGACGAATACAGTGAGAATCTCAGTGACTGCATAGACATTGAAGAAGAGTGATTCTCAGATAAAAGTGTTCGATAATCCAACGAAAATAGTCTCGAAATAATCTCGGAAGGAAACGCTTTATAATTCAAAGCACAATGAAAAGATTCATATTTGTAATATTTATTTTCACTTGGAAATCAATGCTCTTGACTGTTAATGGTGAAGACAATTTTCACGATACCTTGGGACATTTGAAACCTCGAGCTTCGCCGGAGATTCAGGCGAGAGCGGTGAAAAGTTTGATCGAACGATTCGTCGCTGAAAAAGTGAATTTATTTGAAATCGTTATAGACAGTGATCTAGGCCCTGAAGGAAAGGACACGTTTAAGGTAATTTAAAAAACGCTTTTTTTCATTACTTGCCGTAGCTCATGATATTATTGTATACTCCTGAACAATTTTTATTGCAATTAGAAAAATGTTCCAAATATTTGCAATAGTAATTTTTTTTTCTATTTTACTAAATTATTGTTATCATCGCTTTAAGTTTTGGAATAAGTAAAAATAAATGTTTCTACAGAATGTCTCTTACATTTACATTTTTATTCAACCATTTTTTTATATTAATATACCTGATTATAGATAAAAATTAAGAATTCATTTGTATTCCACAGAAATTAATTGCTGAATTTTTTAAATTTTGGTTATTTTCAAAATTTTTCATGTCTGGTTTATCGCATGTATTTTAATGCGTTAGCTCAAAAGAATTTCTCTTGTTTTCTTTGATATTTACTTGTTTTCTCGTATGCTTTTTATCTTCAAGATATCGACGAGGCCCGATCGAATAGAGATATCGGGCACTACAGGAGTCGCCGCAGCCTGGGGCTTTAATTACTATCTGAAAAATTATTGCAACTCGCATGTCGCTTGGGAGGGCTCGAGGGTCGAAATCCCGACGGTTTTGCCTCAAGCAAACGTCAGCGTTACATCGAACGACAGGCAAGCGGAATGATAGTATTTTTTCACGAGTTATATCGAATTGGATTGACAATTTTCCTTTTCCTTCAGATTTCGATATTACCAAAATGTGTGCACCGTCGGATACAGCTCGACTTGGTGGCAATGGGATCAGTGGGAGAAAAATTTAGATTGGATGGCCTTGAATGGGATCAATCTCGCTTTGGCGTTTCACGCTCAAGAAGCAATTTGGCAGAGAGTTTACAAGGAATTGGGATTAACGGAGGATGAGATCAGCGAACATTTTGGTGGTCCAGCTTTTTTGCCATGGTTGTTCGATTTTTCATTTTTTTTCTGTTGCAACATTTGGAGAAACATTCACCAACTGAAATATTTTCAAATATCGAAGGATTAGAAAATTACGATGAAATTGAGTTAATAGCACCGTTTTTGACTGAATTCAAGTCGTTTTGAGGTGGGAGTCGCGTAAAGTTTTTTGAGACAGATTTTTTTAAAATTTTGCATAGGCCTAGATGATACTAAAATAAAAATGTATAACGAATTTCAGACGTTTCATCATCCAGAAGTCGAGATGTTGATTTTCAAAATTTATCTCTAATACACACGTTTTTATGAAATTTTTATTCATGCTCGATTTAAAAAATGATCAGATACATTTTGACATGAAAATAATTATTTTTCGATTTTAGATTTCAGTTTTTCGACCAGATAGATTTCGATATAAAAATAATTATTTTTATCCTAAAATACATCTGATCATTTTTTAAATCGAAAGTCAATAAAAATATCTGCCATAAGAATGTGTGTATTAGAGATGAATTTTAAAAATCAATATCTCGACTTCTGGATGATAAAACGTCTTGGAATTTGGTATATATTTTTATTTAAATATTATCCAGGCTTATGCAAAATTTAAAAAAAATCTGTCTCAAAAAATTTCACACGACTCCTACCTTAAGTCAAAGTACCATTTTTTGAGTAAATCAAAATTATGGTATCGATTTCAATCAACTCAATGAAGTCAACAGAACGGTTTTGACTCAATTCGTGCCTCTTTGAGTGTAGAGTACCATTGGGAATACATCGAAATTGTTTCAAGTTAAAGAAGCATCATTTTTCAATCAATTCAAATCGCTTTGAGTTAAAATCATCGTTTTTGAGTCAAAAGTACCGCAAAAAAGTTCCAAAATACACGCGTAATTTGCAGAACAAAGAAAATTTTCTTTCAGAATTATTCTTATCACAAATTTTGAAAAACAAAATAGCAAAGAATGAATTAATCGAACATTTATGTAGGTCGCGAATGGGAAATATTAGAGGATGGGGTGGTCCTCTCACTTCTTCCTGGCACGAGCACACGCTTCGACTTCAACATCGGATTCTAGACAGAATGAGAGAACTTGGAATGATTCCTGTACTCCCAGCGTTTGCTGGTCACGTTCCACGAGCGCTAGTCAGAATTCATCCTGACGCGAATGTCACGAAAGTTGATACTTGGAACCGTTTCGAAGATCGATATTGCTGGTTAATTAAAACAAATTCCTTTTATTTTCATTTTCACCTCATTTTCATGTAAATTTTGAAAAATTTTTTTTCATTGTGTGTTTTCAGTCCATTTCTACTTGCGCCTACGGATCAACTCTTCAAAGCCATCGGAACAAATTTTCTTCACAAGGTATTGAAATCCCATTGATATTTTATTTAAATTCATAAATCATTGAGTTGAACTTGATTTTTTTTCTTCAGTACATCGATGAATTCGGTACGGATCACATTTACAATTGCGACACTTTTAACGAGAATGAACCTCAGGATAGCGATCTCGATGGTTTGAGGAGCGTAGGCGAGGCTGTGTACACGACGATGACTGACGTCGATCCGCAAGCAATTTGGTTAATTCTCTTCTCTCATTCTACAGCACAATCCACAATTTTTATTTGTTCACTTAATATAATTACCTCGAGTATTTTAAATTCCAAAAGTTCGGATCCAAATGTTTTAAACCAGAATATTATTTATATCGAAAATGTGACGTGAGACGAAAAATATTTATCAACCATAGGTTGATGCAAGGATGGTTGTTCGTTCATGATATTCTATACTGGACCGAACCTCGCGTCGAAGCTTTCGTCACATCTGTACCAATTGCAAGTACCTATATCTAAGATTTATTTAACATTTTATTCCGTGTTGTCATCACGTTGAATTCATTTACCGAGAGTTAAATTTTTATTCATTTTCTTGATTAGGGAAAAATGATAGTTCTTGATCTACAATCTGAACAATTTCCTCAATACACGAGACTTAAATCTTACTACGGACAGCCATTTATATGGTGCATGCTTCACAATTTCGGTGGTACTTTGGGAATGTTTGGCTCAGCAGAAATCATCAACAAGGTAAACGAATCCAGAATTTAATTGGTTGCTATATTTTCTAAATGATTTTGAATTTTATTAATTATTTAGAGGATATTCGAAGCTCGTACGATGAACGGGAGCAGCATGGTCGGTACAGGCTTGACACCGGAAGGAATTAATCAAAATTACGTTATCTACGAGCTCATGAATGAAATGGGCTACAGAAAGGAACCGGTCGATCTAGATCAGTGGTACCACTCGATTGTCAAATATCTTCATTGTCCAGATTGCACGATAAATTATTGTAATTGAGATTAATCCTCAGGTTTGAAAATTACTCAATCGAAAGATATGGCTCGAAAAATGAACATTCGATGGCTGCCTGGAGAATTCTTGGACAAACAGTCTACCATTTTCATGGAATTCAGAGAGTAAGAGGCCACTATGTGATAACGATGCGTCCCAGCTTGCGAATATCACCTTGGGTAAATTTTTTGTTATAATCAAAAACATTTTGTAAATTCTATTACGATATTTCATTTTTTTAAATTTTCAATTGAATCCTCGAAAAAAATTTTTATATAGGGAATGGGTGGGGAGGGGCAAAATGGGGTACTTAAGAAAAATTTCCGATTCCAAGGGTTTAAATATGCTGAATCTTTTGTTTTTTAATCACAATTAGGAAAGAAACAAAATTTTCAGCTGAAATAAAATTTTCATGAGAAAAAAAATTTTTTTAGCGGTCAAAATGGGGTAACTCTCCAAAAAGTACGAAAAAAAATTTTTTTTTTCATAATTTGTTGAGTTATTATTAGCTTTGATGTCTTATTTCAAGTAATTAATTAATGATTTATTTTCATTTTTGCTTAAATGTGTTTCATTAACAAAGAAAATGTTCTTTTTGGATCTTGCTGCTATGTTAATTGACTTTTAGCTTTAATTTTTGTTTAAATGTGCTTTTAAATCACCAAATATAATGTTCTTAGCAAAAAAAGAATATATGATATTAAATTTTATCGAATTTTGAAATATTGAAAATTTTGAACAAATTTTTGGGGTACCCCATTATTGCTCCCCTTACCCTACTCGAATTCGTAATGACTCGTAATTCTTTGGTAATTCAGAGAATTCCAAGGGTTCATCAATCGACTTATTTAGTGTTCATTTATTTTGAAAAAGATAGCTGAAATTTGATATAAAAAGAGCTTTCGTTGTTTTTTCACAGTCTTGGTATGACAGAGAAAGTTTTTTCACCGCTTGGGATAATTTCACGAGTGCTTGGACCGACTTATCAAACAGCACTTTCTATAGGCACGATCTCATCGATATTACGAGGCAAACTTTGCAACTAACAGCAGAAGATTTATATCTCGCAATAAAAAATTCCTTCGCATCAAAAAATATTACAGAGCTTCGGTTAGTGAAAAAAAAACATTATCCACAGTAATTTTATAATTTAAAAAAAATTGTAATTTATGAAAATTGGTCATCAGGTTGAATGCACAATTCCTACTGGAGCTGTTCGATGATTTAGAAAGAATTTTGGCATCCAGTGAAAACTTTCTTCTAGGAAAATGGATCAGAGATGCCAAATTATTAGCAACAAGTGAGGAAGAGTCGAATAATTACGAGTACAACGCGAGAAATCAAATAACACTTTGGGGACCGAGAGGAGAGATTCGTGACTACGCGAACAAACAATGGTCTGGAGTGATGATCGATTATTTCAAGCCTCGCTGGTCCTACTTTCTAAACGCCCTCGAAGAATCCCTGCTCAAGATGAAGCCTCTGAACGAGAGTAAAGTAAATCGTAAAATATTTCGGCAAGTCGAAAAACCATTTACGTTCTCGAAAAAAACGTATCCAGTAAATTCTCAAGGTATGATTTTTGCATTTATATTTATTATTATTCTCCAAAATTGTTTAACAATGAGCAAAATGTAGCAAATTCTAGTGTTGTATATTTTCGTAGTACACGTACTTAAGTACTCGTTTGATTTTCGCATTTTCATTTCACTTTCACATCGTTTCAGGCGATTGCGTCGACATAGCTTTAGAATTGAACAAGAAATGGAGAAAAGTCAAGGGAATTAAACATCGTGTCGGAAGAGTTGAGAGACTGAGAAAACCTTGATAATCATTCAAATAATATTTTGTACCATATACTTGGGTTAGACTAACAAAAATTTGAATTTCGATCAACAAATGAAAATTTGTACCGAATTAAATGAATATGGCTTTTCATTTAGTTACAATTTAGTTCTTTAATTGTATTCAATTAAGGTTTAAATAAGAACGAAACATCGATGTAATAAAATAATTTTTGTGCATTTCGTAAGAGTCAAGACTGCAATCTCGATGACCTTCATTTTTTTATGTTACTCAAGCTTACATTACGATTAAAATATGTAAAGTTATTTTTTTATTGGAAAGAGAAATATACGAATGGAAATATGTTTTTGCAAAGTGTTTGGTTAATCCAACCCTCTCTAATTCACATTTTCGGATTATTCTGTCTCGAGTTCCTGGAATATTCAACTTTTCTCCATGCACGATGAATATGTGCTTGAGAATAATTCTGCGTACGGTACGTTTAATCTCAGAGATTAACGCGTTACAATCGGGTCACCGGATTCACGCGATTCCACTGAGAATGGAAAGTCGACGTTCATGAATCGAGACAATGGTAAAATGGTGTTAAATGCACATTTTTTTATCATGAACAAATCTTATCGATCAATCCCACATTGCATTATTTTATTAAAATGAGAATAATTAAGAAGTTTTGAAAACTCGTTATTACGCTTCCGCGTAGATCGAAGACATTCTTAGATAAATCGAATTTTTCCAAAAATCGAGAAAATTTTGAGTTTTTTAATGTGAAATTGTGTATTTCGTTATTTCAAAAAAAAATCCGAGACTCATATGTTCAATGGACATTAACTAAAATATTTATTTCATTCTTCTATTGATGTATAGTGAAATTCCAAATTTCATCGTATTTTGGAAAAATCGTTTGCTCTTTTATGACGCAGTCAATCCCAAACTGGTCTAATTTTAAATATGTATTGCCAATAATGCAAACAGTTCGTTTTTTTTGCTTCTCGTCTAAAATAATATCTATTAGATTTGCAGATTGTCAAGACCTTGATCAGATCAGGATTGAGTGTATCTTACAGAAATCCTATGGCTAAAAACGGTACCGGAAGAGCCAAAGATGTACGAGCTTTTCACTTTTATTCTTATACACGGAGGACTTGGTCTCATTTTGATATTTCTTAAAAATATTTCATATTTACAAGATAAAATCCGAGCACAAATCTCTCTTCACATTTTAACAAACGCCTTACCTCTCTCTTCATATATTCGATGTACCGCCCTACCTAAGTTTAATATCAAAGGCTCCGTTTTTTTATTTAAAAAGAATTTATCATTCGAAAATCGTTTTTACAATAAAATAAACGTCGCCAAGTAAAATATTTACACAGAGAAAAAAAACTGACAGGCTGTCCGGTTGCTTCTTTCTCAAAAAAAAAAAAATGATATGCAAAATATGCAATTTATTATTCATCTGCTCAACATGTAAAGTATTCTCGATGAAAATGCACCGGATTTATAAAATTCATAAATAATTCATAAAAATTAATGCAACAGATATGTTTATACATATCTGCGTCGTTGCACACTTGTATAAAAAAAAAATACATTTTCACACGAAAATTTTTTTCTGCACGAGTAAAGTCGCGATTACCGTTTTTTTCTATTTTCGAAAGATAAATAACCGCTCCGAAGGAAGTATAACGTTGAAATGTAGGACTTACGAGTAAGAAGGCGATAAGATTTTAAACGTGTAAACTTACATCGAGAGAAGTTTTTTAAGGTTGGCGGGTGACAATAATAGCGTCGTCGTCGTCGACAAATATTATTGTGTAAAAAGTATTATTTTGTGCATATCGTCGAAAATATAAAAATTTGCGTGAAAGAGAGATCACAATGTTTCTACATCTACCGTAGCGTTACGCGTTAAAGTTACGTGAGATCTTTTACATAATGTGTCCCAGAAATGGGTGTCAATAATGAAGAAGATTCGAGACGAAATCTCGATAATAAAATTCTTTCAATTTCGACACCGAATTCTGAAGTCCCCATACCACGAATTATTTATTCAATGTATTCAATCATTTTTCATTACTTCCGAAAAATGCGTACGCAAACGCGCACATTCGGATGTAAATTTATCACCGTGCTTTCGTAGCTTCCTGGTCACACCTCGAGACTTTTTCGAAATATTTGCTTATGAATCGTTGTCGGTTAACTTTGCGTGTCTTCAAATTTATGGAATGTCAGAGCGAATCATTGGGTTCGAGCTTGAACAATTTTCCGTCACGGTTTTTATCTTGGACGAAAATAATAAAGTAAAATCGATAACGCCGCTCGCATACGCGGTGACCAGGAAGTGTCAACGTTTCACAAAACGAACAATGTCATAACAAGCTCGTTGCACCGAACTATAAATTTTACAATCGTCATACTGGAAGATTATTTTATCTACTCCGCTCTTCCTATGTTGTACGTGCTAAATTTACATTATAGATCGCATCGAAAAATAAGTAAGAATTCTATGCGCATACGCGTTTTTAAAATCATGGTCCTTCGAACAAAATTCAACTTCCATGCACTTGCCGTAAATGCTTGCATTTTTTTTCATTCTTAATTATGCTTAAAAAATGCTTTTTCTTCGTTATCTTCGACATTCGCGTTCGAACGTCGCGAAATTTCCATGGATACGTTAATTATTCTTTCTTCGAATAATTCAGCGTCCCCCCGAATGAGTAACTCGCCGTAAAATCTAAGCTCAAATTCTCGATACTGGTCCCCCTAAAAACTCGAGTAATGAAACGTAGTCGCAAAATTCTTCTGTCCTTGAACTTTCGTGTCGCTCTCAAAGCAAAAAAAAAATAAATAAAAACTAAAAAGATGAGAAAATATTTTCAACGATCTTCATTGACTATCGATAAAATTCTCCACCTTTTGCCAATTACACATCTAACACTGTGTTAACAACGATGCAGCCGATGCGAATTGAGAAGAACGGTGTCCAAAAATTATTCTTTTGTTTGCACCGTATGCACGTGCGCGGCCTCGAGATACCCACGCTCGGCAAAAAAATAATAATCCTGTCTCGGGATGAGCTTTATGTATAATATATACATATAAATATTATTCTAGACTATATATTGATGTTAAAGGGCGATGGGAAACGATGGAAGATTTTTTTTCGTTGATTCGTTTCCAACAGAGCTCGCAATTTTAACGATGCCAATTTTTTTTTCTTCTCGAGACTCGCGTCACGGGTCTGGATAGTCCGAGCGCGCCGAAAGGGATCGCGAAGAGAAATTGGGAGGAACAGACGGGCAGGAAGAAATGTGCGTCGGTGCGTGCGTGCCTTCGGTTAAATCGTCTCGTTGGTCCTTAACTGCCTCGAGCATTTTTAAAATTGATCGATGGATTTACGTCCCCCTGTCACCGTTTCTCGATTTCCGCTTCCTGAATCGAGCTTTCTGTCACCGGTGGCAACTGCGAGTCGCACGATACTTGCCTGGAAATAAAATAACGTTTTCATGTTATATCAAATAAAAAATAGAGTAAAATACGACCGTCCACTTTTTTCTATTTATTTCATTTTTTATTGAATAAAATATCGCGATGTGCTACGATGATACGTGTTTTTATTTAATTTTTGGTCTTTTTTTCATAAATCACTCGGATAACGTTGAGATGTTACAGAATTTTTTAAAATAATTTTATTTGTATGGAATTAAAATAATAAAAATTACCATGAAACTCTTTAAAATGATTGGATTAATTGAAATTCATCAGAATTTTAAAATGATTGGATTAATTGAAATTCTGATGAATTTCAATTCATCAGAATTTCAATTCATCAGAAAATCAATCCAATCATTTTAAAGAGTTTCACGGTCATTTTTATTACTTTAATTCCAAACAAATAAAATTATTTTAAAAAAATTCTCAAATTATTTTCAATGAACATGGAAAATGAATTTAAAATCGATTTGTAATGAAAAATCACTCATGATGATGATGAGCTGAAAATTGTTTCGATGGAAAATATTTTTATTCATCACCGAATGTGAATGGAAAAAAAAGTAGTTTCTTGCTTTTGATAGAATGAAACCCACCTTCCATTTATTCGCCACTCGTAACTGTCCGGAGCCGAATTGCTTCTTCCCGCTTTGTGAAACTGTTCGGTTTTACTCTTGGGAGGTTCACCGGTGGAAATTGAATTCTTTACCGTGTCACCGAGCTCGGATTGTTTCGCGGTTCCACCTGCGGTTCCCTCGCTGCTCGGTCTCGGGCTTCGTCTCGGTAGAAAAGGGTTCTGTCGACAATTCAAAGAAGCAAATTGTACTCTCGTTAGTGTACGGGCGACAGAAAGCCACCACATGGAAAAAGAGACGGATAGACGACAATACAAATAATTCTAATGAAAAACTTTCGCACAAAAATTATCAAAATAAAATTGAAATAAAATGATAAAAAACTCAAATTAAAAAACAATTCCAGCTGAGTGGTGAAAAAGTTTAATCGAAAAATGAATCCGTAGAAGAGAAAAAAAAGAAGCGTCAAATAATTGCTTCGTTGCTGATGGATTATTTTGAATACGTAATATGAAAATGAGTAAAACGAACCTGAAAACTGTGCTGTTTGAGCATCGTTTTTATAAGAATTAGAGTATCGAGCTTTGGTACTCGAGTTACGACTCGGGCGACTTCCTCGTCCGTAACTGTGATCGGCAGACGACAATTTTCCGTCTCATTCGGCAATGGCTCGCTTCCATTATTTGTGAGCCAACAGTGCTCCTTTATCTCGTCGAGAGTGATTCTCCTGAGAGGATCTTTCACCAACATTCGAGTCACGAGATCACACAAATTGTTCGAGAGACTTGGCATTTCCGGAAATCGCAACTGCTCCGAACGTACGGCAGCTTGGACACCGATTATACTTCCCGCTCCGTCCCAAGGCACTTTTCCGATCACCAGTGAGTACAAAGTCACCCCCATCGACCAGACGTCGCAGAGCTTTTTAAAAATACATTTTCATCATTTTTCCTTTTCTCGCTTGATTGTCGTATTATATTAAGGGGTTACATCGAGTCCTCGGCCGAAAAAAAAGTCGAGTTGTTGTGAATTTTTTTTGGATAAACGACTGCAGGTTTCGCTCTGTTTTTTGCTTCATAGTGAAAGGTATATTTTTAACTATGTTTCATAATTTTTTTATTATAAACCCTTCGAGGGTTTACGTTTAGTCAGAATTTTTTCGAAAAAACTCACTAAATATCGGTGACCACGATATCTGAAAAACGAGTCGATCGATTTACTTGACCTTTTGCATACTTTTTTTAATATCAAAACGCAGTCCTTGATCGAAGGATTTTTTTTTCGATGCATAGTTTTT
>JAPYYX010002457.1:0-30304 GCA_030522605.1 Cremastinae sp. B BG-2022a | reverse complement strand
GCCTTTACATTTTTGTTCTTAAATTTAATGTAACTGCTTTTGAAAATAATATTTGTCTATCTATTGGAGGGTGTCCATCTATTGGTGCGTTTACCCTAGATGAAAAACTGTTAATGAAACAAAGAAACTTTATAAAATTTGCGTGCGATAAGTTTCGAAGAACTGTTCAGTTATACGTCGGAAATAAGACTACGTACGAGTTTTTTGTGCGTCCTTTTATTCTTTCGGAGTTTATATCATTGAATTAGTCCCGAATGAGTTTCGCGTGTTTGCTCCTTTCGGGCAATTCCATATCGTACTTTTCAAGTGATGTATGTGTAAAAACTCAGTAAATGTGTGCGTATATACCTTTATATTTAGGATGTAAGCTATTCGCGTGACCCGGTTCCATTAGATTCGGCACGTGCTTTGCGTTAAACAAGCAGGGAACATTCGCTCGCTTGTATTCAAAGTGTAATAGAAAAGTGTTTATATCGTATCCAGCCACAGGAAGTATATAGAAGCAGACATACAACGATGGGTCGATTGCCGGAGCTTTTCTGTGAATTGTGTACATCAATAAGACAGAGAGCGCTGTACATTTCTAAATGAAATGTGATAGCCAAATTTTTTTTTTCTGTAAATGAAAGTTTCGAGAATTTTTTTCTCTCTCTTTCTGGATTTTTTTCCAGCATTAATACGAGAGGAATTCGTTGCGAAAATATCTAAAAATTCGACAGCTCGAAAATCAATCAATGCGAATCAATCGGTTTCATTTTCTTGGCATCAAATTTCCGATTAATTGAACGTCTATTACTTATTGTATAGAGTTGGAATGATTTTTTCTTCGCTGATCGAAGAATTGTCGATTAATAACTAATTCGACCATGAATTAGAAACATCGAATTTTTTTTGCTTTTTTTGACCTACTTCTCACACACATGTGGCGTAAATATTGGAATACGCGAGCTTACTTTTCGTCGAAGATACATTAAGAATTAACTTGGTCATTGACTACGTGGAGACTCGTGCTTAAACGTCTCATTATTATTGATAGAGTTCAAACCTTTTTTCGTTTTGCAGTAGACGGTTTTTCCGCTCTACGTGAAAGTGAACGTCTTCAGCTCAGCCGAGTCGAAGTTTCTACTAGACGAGAACGATCGACTGTGAGTCGTCAAATTGAAGATTCACCTGTCCCAGACATGAGCATTAATGTATTCGGCGCCTGGAGTATCGATGAGAATTCACGTGTACCGTATATTTGCCATTTATAAATCTATATAGCCGGGCTGACGTCACCCTCAGACTGTAACCCACCAAAGTAAAATTTATACGATGTGGATCGCGAAGAAAGTACGCCTAGAAGGAGAAAAGCCGTTCCTATCTCCTCGCCGTACCGGTTCCTCTTTCGGTTTTACATGCACGCGTACAGGGTGTCCAAAAGCAGGATATAAAAATGAAATTCCAAATTGAAAGGTGGCCACGTTCTTTTCTTTCTTTTACCGGTCCATGACGAGTTATTTCTCTTTTTCCATCAACCAATCAGAACCGCGTGTCCCTTGATCACATGGCACGCATTAACTGAATGACCAAACTTGGATCATTAATAGTAACTCCTCAAGTCTTGTTCGGATCAAAAATTTTCCAGATAGTTTTTCACTCAGAATTTCAGGGTGAATATTCTTCGTCGCCATTTGACATCTACTTCATGGACATCCTGTATACAGGCCTACCTACGAACATGTACGTGATATAAATGTGATCTCTTTTACGTCTTCGCCCCTCCGCACCTTCCTCTCTTTATTTTCAAGTGCATGTATATACCTCCAGTGGATACTCGCACGTTCTCGATTTACGAGAGAGCTTACACTTCCTTCGTACTCCACGGTTGCGAGGCCTGTACTCTATTTTACTTCGGCTACGACGATATTTATGCTCGAGACGTCGACGCCTCTATGACCCTTCACCCCTCGATTTTGCCACCCACTTTTCAAACTGCTAATACCTAGATACCCTTTTGCATTATGTATACATTCTTAAGTTATTATTCATGTGTTTCACGCGTCTCCATTGAAATCAATGCCGAATCCTGTTTCGGAACGTCGAATAAAATCAGAGGGTTTCCTCCGTTGATGAACAACCTCAAGACTTTTTCGTTTCGTTAAACCGAATTTACCTTATTTTGCAATCTTCCGCGACCTTCGATTATTGAAAGTTTATAAATGCAGACTCGAAAACAAAGTTTACGTAAACTACTGCTGTAAATTAAAGTTTATTCGTCAGAAGAGGTTTTGAACTTTCGTCTATAGCTTAGCTAAGACGAGTTTATTTTGAGACGTAATGAAAAGCTACAAAACATCGTGTCTTACGGGATTGTGAGTCAGTTTCGACCTAGAAACATTTCACCCGACATTAAATTGCTAGACTTGTAGAAATTATTATTCATCAATCGATATACTTGCAGAATGATGTTGTTTCCATCACAATTTTGCACATAATTTTCCACGTATTATTTGCGATATATTTATTTTCGGTTCAGGGAATTTACTGATGGATTTCTTTAAATCTTGAAATCCTTTTGTACGATGGGATAGAAAAGAGATAGAGGGAATATGATCAGATACATTTTATTGCGTTCTCATTACTTTGCGCTATACGTCGTACTCACGAGTTTGCCGTTAACTGTGCACTCTTTCTGCATTTTATCAGTTATTAGATTTCTCACAGTCTTCTTCCCAATCTTGCAGAGATTGTATTCGCTTTAGTACGTGCTGCCAGGGGTTGTGGCTCTTATTCTATAACGCTGCAGATTATAGGGTTAGCGAGGAAAGGAGTGTCGAGTATCGAGCAAATTGTTTGGAAGAGATAACATAACATTTAGATAGGCGAATAGTAGTCAACCAAGCAGTAAATCAAATGCTTAATTTTAATCACATTATTTATTAATGACTTCTGAACGAATTTTGATTATTTGTTCGATGGTATTTTTCATGTTCTTGTAAATACCGGAGAATAAGAATTCAGTTATGGGACTATAGGTGTGTCATCTCAAAATAACTCATTCCAGTGACAAAGAATATTTTCTCTCAATTTATACTCAATTATACTTAAAGTTATGAAAAAAATGTATAATTTTGTGACCCAATTTGACCCAAAAGTTGTGCGGGAATATTTTCCATAATGCTTATCTCGACGTCTGATGAAATGGAATTAAATCTTCTATCTACTTTATTAGCATGTCTTAACGAAGTTTTCGCAGTTCTGCTAGTGGCACTTTTGAACAACCAGGAAGACGCTAACACGGAAAATATTGATCGAATTTAATCTGCAAATTGACAAGAAAAAAAAGGAGAGGCTTGGTAAATGATATCACCTCTGGACATTGTTGAAAGATTAGAATTTTGAGGATGATCTTTTCACAAAAAAATATTTCATTCAAAAATTAGATCACTGCAAAAATTATTTTTCGCAGTAACAAAACTTTTCATTCCTGTTAAATTTTCCTAGAGATCTTTGCACCACATTCTTGCGACTGAACTTCGGGCAGAGTGTTGGAATCATCTTGCATTTAATGAGGGTGAAATCGTCCAATTCGTATGTAATATTAAATTTTTTTTTTTCGTTACTGTTTATTACAAGAGAGATCTATATAAGTTCACAAAAGAGTGATAACCTCAAAAGCCAGGACTTCGGTGCAATATCGTGATATACATATGTGAGATATCATCAGGAAAGATGGATCCGTGGGTATACTCCTCAAATATGACAGGGTAGGTTTGTTCTATACGAATTTTTATTGAAACGAACTTTATGATGGAGGTATTGAATTGGTAATTGAATTCCCTCGTTTCGCAAACGAAAAACCTTCCATATTCAATCTGAATTTTGATAGTTACGAAAGTCAATTTTGAACCACGGGAGAAAGGGACTTTAATGGAACATTTTTCCAGATTTTTATATGACACGTTATCAGAAAAGATTGATCGGTGATGGACTACTGAAAGATCGCATTGTATGTCTGTTATATATGAAGTTTTATGAGAAAAAAAGATAAGAGGAGAAGGGTAAAATGGAATCCTCAGGGACGAGAAGGAACCTAGTGGGTATGAGGTATATAAATATTCGATGACATACTGAAGAAGAAATTTTCGGAATCGCTGAGAAAAGTGATTGGGAAGTAAGAGGGTTGGGCGAGGTTGCTTGATGGGAAGGATAGTGGGCTCTACCTCAAGATATGTGGGTGGACTGGGAAAGTGAAAATGCTCGATCACATTGGCGAATCTTCGCCGAACCCGTTTTACCGATCTTGAGAGAAAGAGATGCTGGATAGCCGAGAGAAGGGATTACCATTAGAGGGGGAGAAAAAGCAGGATGGAGAAACTGTAGGTTCCTCCATAGTTAACCTCTAGTGACTGTGTAAGAGAGAGGGAGAGAGCGAAGATGGGTGGAATACGTTCGAGGGCGAATGAGCTGCCGGGATTCGAGCGGGTATCATCCATCTTCGTCTCACGGGGGAATAGCGCCAGTGCATATAAGTATACCCATAGTTGCATGGGGTTGCGTACATGAAATAGAGTGAGTCTCCGGTGAACAAATTTTATTGCCATTTGATGATTCGAAAAAAAATTGAATTACCGGTGAAATAATATTCTTGAATTTGGAATTGAGTTGAAAATATAATGGAAAGTGTATCCTTTGGCCAAGTGGATGAATTCTCTTGTCAATTTGAACGGAGTACCCCATACATAAGGGTACGTATTCAATCGTGAAGATTTCTCCGCTCGCGGTTCCGGTTTCTCTTCACTTCCGCTGGTTCTTACATTTTCTTCTCTCCGGTGAGAAATTTTCTCATTTCTTCGATGTCTCTTCTCTTCTGGTCTTTACTCGCTGCTTCACCAAGGAGCGCTTTTTTGAAATAGCGAATGAGAATCTCTCGCTCCTTTCGGGCTTGTCGAGACACGAGACGCGATCTTCTTGACGTTTTGTCCGATCGGACTTGGAATGTTTTCCACTTTCGTAGATTGACTGGAATTTCTCTGATCTTGTGTTTTCTTTGCTTCAACATAACCGTCCGGATTTTTGATCGGCTTCAAAAGCCCGTGTACACAAGCAGGTTTTTCTTTCACGATTTTTTCAAGATTTTCATTTCAAAAGCTCATCTCGTCCGAAGACATTTCTTCGGATTATGAAAATCGTATCTTTGAGAAAACGAGCACTCTTGCGCTTCAAAAGACTTTTCAGAGGACCATTTCCATCGCTCCTTGTCACATCTAATGAATGTTCTGTCGTTCGGATTTGCAGTACGAGCGAAAGGGCGTCCTTTTAATCGATATTCGATAATTGCCCGCGGTCGATATCATGATTCTGGTGAAAGCGACATTGGATTTGCTCGTTTCCTTTTTCTCTTCAAGTTTTTTTCGCGGAAACCTGCTCTTAATCCCTAAATCGTATGTTCCATCCACCGATGCAACTTCCAATCTATTTACATTCTAATTGGATCGTCGGACTTTTAACGTAAACATATGTTAATATTTTTTATAAGATTAAATATTCAATATTTTAGAAAATTAACAATAACCGATCGTCATGAAATTTTGTACTCATATTCTCAAAGGTTACTTAAAAAAAAACTTGAAAAAAATTTTTCACCGAGGGTAAAAATTTATTTTGTATGTACGTATTATCAAAGATGTTGGGAAGGATATAGGATACTTTTTATTGAACAAAATTGTGTTTTTATAAACGAAGTTCAAGTCAATATCAAATTAAATCTAGCTTCAGTTGCTTAGTTATTTTCAGTCACTTATACGAAATATACCTACTAAAACTAGGTACTTATTTCAATTTTCGCGGTTGAACGAAATTTTATTGATTGAGATATTTTTATTTGGATGTAATTAACTTTGATAGTTTTTTAAGGGGTTCAATGCGAACGAAGTTTTATAAGAACTGAAAATTTTTTTTTGTTTTTTTGGGGCACAACGGCCCCCTCGAAAAATCTTGAAAAAAATTGTTTTTTTGAAAAAAAAGGTTTTAAGCACTATTTTACGATTTCCGTCCCTATATAATGTCATAGGCTTCAAATCTATTGGACAGCATTTTTTTTTTGAAAAAAAAAAGATTTTAAGCACATTTATAAGATTTCCGTACCATAATGCTATGAAAAAATGTACTTGCCGCTTTTTTTTACACCATCTTGATGGTGTTTTTGTGAGTATTTGACTTTTTTTTGTAAAGCTTCTCTTGATATGATGCTATTTTATAAACAGAAAAATTTTTTTTTATATACCGCAAGCACGTTTTCCTCACTTTTTCGAGCGTCTTTTTGGACGACGTGGACGACATTGTCCTCCCCAAAAGACGTATATAGACTAACGTGTGGACCTTGGAGACGAAGGCTTATATAACCCTTGCACGATGTTTACAGTACTCGGCTACGACTCGTCCTGTAAACATCGCGCGCGGAGTTATAATTCGCCCTTGCTCGTCTCCGCGATGCACAATGTACTATTATTGAAAATTTTGAATTTATTCATCTTTTTGTTGTTATTTTATATTTTATTATTATTATGTCTTATTTCTATGGATAGTTTATATGTTGAGAAAGTTTATTAACATTAGCATCAAGAAAAGGAATATGAAAAAATCTAACCTTCACAACATCGAAATTGAATCTTCGGACATTTCGTAAATTAAAACAAACAATTCACTTTCTATCCATCGTGCTCCACCGTGCTTAAACGCTAAAAATTTGTTTTGGTCAAATCATGTGTAATATGATCATCTTACACAAAAAAAATTTATTTGACAAAAAAAATTTTTTTTCCACATGTGATCACATCATATTAAACATGATTTGACCGAAAAAAAATTGTTTTTACCAACATTTTTTTTTTCAAAAATTTTTTTTACCAAATTTTTTAGGGGGGCCGTCGTGCACCAGGCTCCCCTATACTATGATTTATTTTCTATACTAGTTTACAAAAGCCGTATGCATATATTCTTGCCGTGGATCTTTGTCATACATCGAGAATATTCGGATTGTAAATTCACGTTCAAACTTGCACACGTATACAGATGGACGTAAAAAATATACACGTACGTAAGCACATATATGCAGGAATGCATTAACTCGAAAACGACGCGCCAACGGGTACGAGCTGGCGGGCCAGACGAAAAACGTGGAATAAATTACGTTGACAACGACGAGAACAACTAGGCGAGGGTACAAGTCTCAAAACGAGTAAATTGTACTTCTTACGAGCATCACTCGAAGAAATAACCTCTCAGACTGGTTATAGAGTCGTAAATATAAAATGAAATAATAATTCAAATTTTTTCCCTCGCATTCATACATATACACTCGTTACAAATTGCACTTGCGCTCCGAATTTTTACAGCCGACAGCGAGTAAAATTCTCCTGGCATTCCACGAGTTCTTGAAAAATTAGTCTCCTTTTTCACTAGTTTTTATTTCATTTCTTTCATCCGGTTCGTCGATGTTTCTGACGATTCGTTTGAGGTTACATCTGTAGAGCGTTTTTTTAATGGAATTTTCGTTTGCGCGGGAATATGTACTACTATGTGAGAACGATGGGAACGAGCATCAGGGAAGATGACTCAAAAAGTAATGAATAAGTATATGAGAATGCGGCAAGAAAGATATTTACGATACCGGGTTCTTCTCACCGCGCTGATGAGGAAAAATAAAAAATAAGTAGAAAAAAGGTATATACACATTTCTTTTGACAGCGCTTTTGCCGCTTTCGTTTCGCAATCGTTTAAGTTTTGCCATTGCAGACGGTGAGTGAATGTAATTGTGTGCGTGTGTGTTGAAACAGCAAAAAAAAAAAATACGCGAGTCTCCCTCGATGCGCGAGGTTGCTGGCAAAGCGCGCAAGGAAACGAATGAATAGGAGCTTTTCAACGATAATATATAACCTTTCAGCAACCCCAACACGGAGTTATCATACACGCACGTTTACTGAGCTAACCTGAAGAACGAAAAATAAATATATATATTTATTTGTTACTCTGTTTTGTCCCTGGTCTCGTCAAACGTAAGCTCTATATTCACGCAATGTGTTTTGCGATATAAAATTTTCGGAGGAATATTTTCTTGTATAAATTTATTCAGGACGTTTCTTTAAATATTTGTAATATTTAACGATCTTTTTAAACAAGAGTTACCGTTGTTAAATCTGAGAGCAAGTACATTTTCCATATCCTATGTATACTTATACAATCACCAAAAATAGATATAGAAATATAGATACAAATAGTATCCCAAAAACGTTTACAAAAAACGTGCTGACGTCGCATGATGGTATTTATATGTATTGTTTCATAAGAATCTTTTCAAAGAATTTTTTTCATGATTTTGGTGAAAGAGATGTAACTTTTCAATTTTGTACTTAAATTTAGTCGAATATTCCGTGAAAAATTCATTTACCTTTTTTCGATCGAAATTCCGATTTCTGACTTTTCAAAAAATGCATTTTTTTTAAAATGATCGCCCACTTTGTTATTTTTCATCCGCTATCGATGAATCAATGCTCATTCGGAAAGTTATCGAATTCTGTACGTCATATCCAGAAATCGGCTCGAAATCCCAATTTTCACGCTCGCGATCGCGAAAATCGAGTGTGTTCGACTTCATCCTGCCCATACATGTATCTATCAATGTAAGCGGCATTCCAATTTTTAGGGATTTTTCATCGTTCGAACCAATGGGATGTTCTCGGAAAATGAAAATAAAATTACGAGAAAATTCGTGTCGACGAAAAGATCAAATTACCTGACAAATATTTCGCTTTTTGTCCTGCTTGTTGATCATGTAGGACCATACGTTAGTGTGATGTTGTTGCTTGATTATAGAGTAAAAACATTTAAAGAATATTGTTTGTTTACTGCCGGAAGTGAATCGCTTTGTTACTGCGCGTGTAAAAAAGTGAATTTCGACACAATTTCTTTCATGTTCACGGAATTATACACAAAGAGACGTAACGTAGTTAACGACGTGACGAGCTGGAAGAAAAATTGGAATTAAAAAAAGGGAAAAAAGAAAGGAAACAGAAAAATTAATCAAGAGATTCATTGCGCTCGAGCTTGTATGCATGGAGCTTCAAATTCAATTAACAATCGAGGCTATCCAGGAATATTTCCGTTCACGCTTCGAATTTTGCCCGATTCCTAAAAATTCAGAGGTTACTCGTTTCCGGACAGAGAAATATCTATCTACCAGCATTTTGCGTCGACGCATACATCCATACATAATAAACAATCCCCTCGTACATTTTTCAATGTTCCGATAGAGCTTTAGCCCTCTCCATGTTTTTCAATTGCGAAAAGCGACCGTGTCGACATTCGGTACATACAAACGCATAACATATTGATGCGAGACAATTCTTTTTCACTTTTTTGAAAATCATTTATTTAGATAAAAAAATTTTAACAAGGCATGCAGATCTCGAATCCCAAGAGCCCTGTTGATATTTTTGGGATCTATAAAAATAGAACAGGTGCGAGGACATTTTAAAATCACCTTTTTTTTTTCATTTTTAACACGAGAGTTTTGAGAACTCATTTTAATGAATCAGAATCACAAAAATGGTTTATTCATTCTTCTGTACGCGGTAACAATAATTTTAGTCAGTTACTAAATCGAAATGTCTTTTCATACTCGTTTGAAATTACACTAGCACATGAAAATCTTATTCATTTGTATTTTAAGTACCATGACAGACGTATAAATAATGTATGTTTATTGTTATAAATTTTCTTCAGCTCATATGCAATCTCGTATAATATCCAACTAAAAAATTGTAACGATTAGACCGTAAAAGCTCATAAGAATAATATTTACATTAATACGCGGTCTCTAACAATTTTCTTTAAATCGTGAGAAAGTTTTTTAAACTTTTGTACAGTTATACCCAGTGAAATTGATTGACTCACTAAAGGCGACCAATTAGTACACGAAGAAAAGTCAACTCGTATAAGAAAAGAAACAAAATGTAAAATGTGAGTGAAAAAGTGACAGACGGGATTGAAACTTTCATCCTGCAGTATACATATGTATACATATACACTCGCTCACAAACATAAATAATATGCGTATAGCCATGTTTACGTACGCGCGTGTATATACGTGTGCATTTATATCCGGCGAGGCAGTTTATATCTTATGTCCTATAGTTGGTATATATAGTGCCAGTTAAAGGGTTATAGCGGAGTAGGTTGCTGGGACGGAGGTCGTTGCGGCGTCGGTCTCGCCAGTTTTGCAGATAGCTACAAGCCACGAAGACGAGTGAACGCCGCTCGAGGATGCTAAGCTCGCAAAACAGGTATACGGAAAGCCTTCAGAAATGCTACGAGTGGATTCAGGCTAAACAAGCCTGGAACACGGTGACGCAACTTTCTCGTTTACAACACGGATACGCGGTTTCGTCGCTTAATGACGTTCTCAATACAAATATGTAGGTATATAAATATCCGAAATACAAAAATGTGAGCTTCAACGCCGGAATAAAGATCGTTCTGTATACGAGCCTCTCGGATGTAGGTCAGCATTTAAGGGCAATGGAAACCACGTGACCACCCAGATTTCGTAAATTACGGATTTATCAATTAATAAATGAAGTGTCATAACAAATTGGACCGTATCGCCATTCTTTGGGTCGGAAAGAATGTATCACCGCTTTTTTGAGCTGATTTTTACAACATTGAAGGAGAAATCTGTAGAGAAAAATTTTCACTCGCGTTGACCCCTCGTAATTTTTCTCTACAGATTTCTCCCTTTAAAATTTTAAAATTTTAAAAGGGTTTCTATTAAAACTTTGCTTTCATGAACATTATCTTAAGATGTTTTTTGATATTGAAGAACTATGTTACCATTATTGAAAAATTAGATTTTACTTTTTTACATAGCTTGATTTATCCAAAATTCAACTGTTCACAACGTGTATCCACAGCCGGAAATATTAGTAATTATTAAAAATAAAAGAAATTGCGTAACAAATGTATAAATTCATCAATAACAATTCGATCGATTAAAATGAAATATCAGCATGGAAAATGACCTTCTTAAAAAATTGATGTCTATATATGTATGTTCATGAAGAACTTTTCAAACCACACTTTTTTTACCTGCGTAAGTAATGCATGACGTGTATAGTGGTAAAATGAATTAATTTTGAGCGTTCCATTGGATTCCTTTGGTACACCATGTGTACATTAACTTTGCAATGGATCGTTGCGGTTAATTAACTAATTACTCAATCATGGAGTATTGATGGCACAAGTCCATTAACTCGGGGGATTTGTCCTGCTGATAATACATGTCCGGTGCTCCGGAGGTGCTCCGGCAGAGATTCGTTTCGATATCCCCGTTCGTCTTCCTCCTCGACTCACGCTTCGCCGCTTCCGGGTAGCTGTTGTGTCTTCGCAGCTGATTACACGACGTACTCATCCTACTCCATAACTCATTCTTGCACCTTTCCGAGCTTACAAATGATTGTAATGCTGAATGCTATGTTCAATATACTTGTTTATTCATTTGTGGTCGTTTATTGTAAAAATGCTAGATGCTATTGTTAATTCGGTAGAAACGTTGCTTTTTATTAACGATAAGGAATTAATTATTCGTGGTGATGTTGGAAAATCAAATAAGTGATACAAATCACAATTTTCATAAAAAAAGGTGTACACGTAGGTACATATTATTAATCTCTGCAACACACTAGTTTTCGAGAGTGAATATGTAACTCATTTTCCTTAATCAAAACTAGTTTACTAACGGCAAAGATGTTAAATTTTCAATCGCGCGTCACAACGCGATTGGAAATTAACAAAGCATGCACCGCCACGTGTAGTCATAATTATATTATCAGTGATTTAAATTAACCTAGCTGGGGGCATGGATGATTACAGGTAAATGTGTAATAAGTTAACCCGTACTGTTTACTTCCTGCGTTGGCCATCGTTTGTTGATCCAGCATACATTCGTATCCGTGTTTGGTAAACAGTTGCTTCCGAATACAGGACCGTGTATTCGAGTTCATTTTTCATGTAACACTGATGCTCAAGTACATTTTTCAAAAAACTTATCGGAAAAAAATACTTGCCGAGTTTACTATTAAATATATCTCGGCAAGTATTTTTTTAGAAATTTTGTTCTTCAATATTATCGTACTCTGATTGCATTTTTATATGTGTATATATTTATAAGTTCTTTCGTATTTTTTCAACTATTTTAATTATTATTTAGGAGACTTTTAACATGCCTCCTTTTTTATACCATCTTGATGGTGTCTGCGAGTATTTGACTTCTTTTTGTGAAGATTCTTTTGATGCTAATTTATAACCATAAATATTTTTTTTTAATTTAACAATTTGAATTTATTGGTCCTTTTATTGATATTATATATTTTATATAGGGTAGAGGCGGGGGGCCAAATGGGGTACTCCGAAAATTTGATGAAAAATTACAATGTTCCAAAATTTGATAAAATTTAATATCCAATAGTCTTTTTGTTGTTAAGAACATTATATTTGGTGATTTAAAAACACATTTAAACAAAAATTAAAGCTAAAAATCAATTGATATAGCATATCTGAAAAGAACATTTTCTTTCGTAATGAAATACATTTAAGCAGAAATTAAAATAAATCATTAATTAATTACTTAAAATAAGACATCAAAGCTAATAACAAATTATGAAAAAAAAACATTTCGTACTTTTTGGAGAGGTATCCCATTTTGACCACTTAAAAAAAAAAATTTCTCATGAAAATTTTATTTCAGCTGAAAATTTCATTTCTTTCCTTTGATTGTGATTAAAAAACGAAAGATTCAGCATATTTAGACCCTCGGAATCGGAAATTTTTCTGAAGTACCCCATTTTGCCCCCCCGTACCCAACCGCGACCACGTTTTCTTCACTTTTTCGAGCGTCTTTTGGGGACGAGGATCTCGTTTCCCAAAGTGCGCTCGAAAAAGCGAGGAATATGTCGAAATATCGAATTTTCAGTCCTCACTACACTATTATATTGATTAAAAATTTCATTTTATGTCATTCACGCATTCGTGAATGACCGACCATGGCAAAGATCGTCGAAAGAAAGAAAATATGATGTTCATTTTTTGACGTATGCACGTTTGATGGTGTGCGAAAAAATAGCGATGCGAAAAATTTTGGCAGCTAGAAGCAAAAAATTTCGATGTTAATAATAAAATTATGATAAAGTTTGATACCTTACACAAAAGTAAGCGGCATGGTATCTTTCCAATCGAAAGAGAAAAAAAATATCCGTGTTTTCAGATTTTCGAAAAATCATACAAGACTTGAATTTTAAAAATAAATTGAATTCAAAACTATAGCAAAAGCATTTGTCTTCGCGTATAGATAGTCGCGGTAACTCCGCGAATTTAATGTGAAAATGTACTTGCCTCGAGCCTCTACCGCGACTCATCTTGATATATTTGATAAAATAGTTTAAAAATAAAATGTCAAGAAAATGTGCATTATGAAAAGTATTAAATTTATCTTATCGAAGTCTACTTTTTCTCTATTTGTTTTTTTATTATCAGAATCCTTATATAGTTGCGAGAATTCATGTTACTCTCCACTCTGCGAGGTTTCCCCGAGTTTGTGATGACTCTTAAATTGAATCACGCGTAACCGACAGAGGGTTGGACGTAGTACGATATTTTGTACATTTGTGTGTTCCGCGTTCGCGTGTTTGCGCTTGAATATGTAAACGCGAATATTGCTCGTACAGTTGGGTCCACTCAACGTCAGACATGATACATTCGAGATTGACTAATTATTCTATAAATAATTCAAGAATCGAGCTTCGCGCCTTGTTTCTGCTTCGTGTTTACATAGCATTAGCCAAAATCCATGTATGCTGAATTTTTTACGCTGGAAAGCTCTCCCAGAGTTTGCCACGCATATTTTACGTTTTTATTTTTTCACCCTTTGCTATATCACGCGTTCTTTCATCGTTTGGGGGTGCGGTCGTGTACATACTATATTTCGTTGAACAAAATATTGCTGCAGGAGTGACAGAGAACGAGAAAAGAGAAATTCAAAGACAGCCAATGCGCTGTGTGTGCCCGCATCTGCAGGCGCAAATGTTTGCTTTGATAACCAAGCACAAGCGCAAATATAATGATGTAGCACACTGAGAACTTTGTTGACGGATTTACTTGAATCGTCTGCGATGCATCAAGAGTGCTTATTACACATATATACCTCGATGCACTCGTTCTTACTTGGATAAGTCGTGGGATACGAAAATTTTAAACTTTCCTCAATGGTACGAAATTTGTGTCTCTGTAATTGTTAAATTTAAGCCTTTATTTTAAGCGCAATTGTAAACGTTGTCATGAATCACCTTTGTTTGAAGTGATCCAATATATACGGGTATGCTTGAAGTTTATATCTTACGTAGGTGAGTAAGTACATATTTTTTATTAACTTAAATTATCTTGACTGTACAAAGTGCGGTCACGTATAACAATGTATCAAAGGAAAGCGGTGAATAGACAAAAGATCTTTACTGTATCTTTTGTAGACATCATATTAATATTTTGACGATTAGACAGAAAGTTAAGCTGATCCTTACTTACGCTTTTATCGAAATTTGAATTACATACTCTTATAGTAATCCATCAGGAATGGTGACTCTCATCCAAACAACTTCTTCTCCATCTCCAACTTTGACATATGGGAAGACGCACTTGACAATTATGTAATACTCGAGATGAGTATGAAAAGTTGCCCGTAGCGGTGTTGCCACTAAGGAGAGTCGACTCTAATATCGACATTATAAAGAGTCAATCCCATTCAGGTGATGGTACACATGAATCGTCGACTTGATTTGTTGAATATTAAATGATGAGCTTATAAACGATTTACGATACATCAAAGTATGATGTGAAAGATTTGTAGTAGATTTCCGTAATGTTTAGAAAATTTTTAAATTCCATTTGTCATTCAGTAGATTTTTCTACCTGTTCTTCGAGCTTGCTATTTCTGTGATCTCTGTCTCTGTTTTGAAAAAATTCTGCTTGTCTGTACTCTCCTCATGCCCCGAGAATTTCCCTCAAAAACGTTCTCCGCGTCGGCAGGATATTCGTTCTTTGAAAAAAAAAGAATAAAAAATGTTCACGGGAGGGTAACGTGTTTTACTCGTTCCATGCGCGTTGAACATAATTTCAAAGTTTCACGTGGCCGGGCTACTCCTTTTTTTATTTGCGTCTACTAAACTTAATACCGAGCTTTCAAGCACGAGGTAACTAGTTTTATCCACGAGGAGACGAAGTATACATGAAACTATTTACGCTTTTTTTTCTCATGCTTTACGGGAAAAGGGTAAAACCAAAAGCCCAAAAGACCCCGGTATTTTTTGTTTTTATAGGAGACGCGTATGTGCGTGTGTGTACGTATAAGTGTTGAGCATCAGTATGTGAGTTGTAGCTGGGAATCTCTTCCTTTCTTCCTCTTAAACGTTAACGACACTCGTCGAAGTAGGGCCCCCGCCACTTCACGCTTGCGGTGGATTGTCCGAAAAAATTTCATTGGTTATGTGGTTTGAAGGGTGGTAAGTTTTAGTGGCGTACATATGCGTGTCCGTTTCTTAAGATCGTGGTTTATACAGCATGTCTTTAAACTTCATGTGATATACACGAGCATCATTTGTCTTAAACTTTTGGCCAACACAGTTTTCTAGCAATTGAACAAAAGTTACTTTTTTGATATATACACCGTGGTCCATCGGCTGGCAGGGCTCTTTGTCGAATAAATAATTTTAATGTATAATTAAATACGTCGAGCGCCAGCTAATTTACTCTAAATTAGCAAAGGATTTATAGGAAATGTAAGGGGATAAGAGCAGGAGAGAGTGAGTACCGTTGGAGGACCAAGTCACAAAAATAGGAGAACAAGATCGAATGTCAAACAAAATTTCGGTACTTACAGTTTACTTGATTATCCGAACTTTATTCACTATGATTCACGTGTCTCATTAACTTTAATAACTTCAATAAATTTGACAAAGTTTTCTTATAATACTATATATCGATAAGTACATGACAATACGCTCGGTTCGAGGCGCGCAGACCCTCTGACACACTCTTGTCCTCGCACACAGTTCGACAAATTTTTGACAGTGGGGGAAGATTTGTCAGAATTATAGCGACGTTTCAATTCTATTTTCCCTAAGTTTGACAATCGCGCTAAGATTTAACCGTGCTCGAGTATTCGAACGGTCAAAAGCGATATTTCCTGTCTCAACATGTATCTACATATTAGATACATGAGAATTTTCACTCATAAAATAAAAGAAGACAAGATGAGAGTAATATGACCACACACGAAAAATCAATCTTGATAGTTTTTGAGAAAACTAAAGCTCAAGTATGTTTATTTAAATTTATTTCCATTCGTGTAATGGTGCATGACGCAGTTCAAATGAATTCGATGGAAGCGCAATAAATTGGATAGTATACAAAATTTGTACCTAATGTATAGCCGTAAAATGTAAAGCCGTATTAAAAATTTGTTGATCCTGTCTCTTACCGTTATTTGCTTTATATTTTGGTTTTTTTATCGTCCCGTCATTTTTGAGCAATATCTTTTACAGCGGTTTCTGAGACAGCCTGTATATACCTGCAATTAACACTTTGACGTTTTTTTACTTGATGCGTGTGTTCGTGAGTCTGAATTAAAGTGCAATCCTGGTTTAACTCGTGGACGCACATTACAGCGGTGCTTTGTGGCAGCGGGCATAAGGAGAAGCGTATTCGTGACCTTTGCTTGCTCTGTCCAAAAGTGCACCGTGAAAGGGACCTCGAACCCAGGAATGCAATGAGCCAAGGAGCTAAAGTACGCTGCCTTTTACGTGTTTCGCATTTCACAGCCCAACTTATTCCCACGAAATGGTCATGGATGTACACACAGAATCGTGTTAATTCGTATACGCACATCCGTACATAAGAGCGTACTTGCTACTTTTGGAAATTCTTAAAGAAAGTTCACAATCTCTTAACATCCTTTTTATTGATTTGTAAAATTATTCGGTAAAAGAAAGTATTCATTTTTTTTAATAAAACAGTCATAATAATAACGGTTCCGTTTGAACATTCACAAGTGTAATTGTAATTCGAAGAAGGTGGGAATGAAGAAAAAAAGGATTGGCGGAATTCCAGAAATAAATTCGCATGGCGAAGAAGACAGAATATTTGAATTAGAGCGAATGCTCTTTTGCCAGACTCTGTATCTGGGCACATAGTTTGCATATTTACACCCTAAGGGGATTAATGGGAATACGCGAGTTGCGAGAGCCAAAGGAGCACGTTTGCTTAGCATACTGATAAAGCTGCGTCCTCTTCGTCATCATTCCCGACGACGGTCCCTCAAAATCAAATACTACGAAGTTTCAGATAGAACGAACTTCTCGTTGAGTAACGGATGTACGATTGAGCTCCGAATATCCTACGAGATTTAACCCTTAGACTTTATACTGAAAATGAATTAAAGCTGAACTTTGTTAACCCAATTTTTTTATTTACAGCGTGAATGTGACATCATTGTGAATTGAAAGTTATTAAAAAGAAAATAATATAGAATTAAGGATACATATGCGGTTGCTCTTATTTATTTTATCGATTTCTTAGGAAGGTGCATTAACAAGAAATGTTCCTTTTTCATTTTTTAATGACTACAGTTAGAATGAAATCATGTAGTTCAATTGTACTGTTTTTTTATCTTCTTTTTTTCGTGAAACTTATTTTTATCGCGCGAGGAAGAGAAATTAAAATCTACAAGGTAAAAAATTAATAATTCTCAAGATTGGAAAGAAATGTCCTCTTAAAAAAGCAGTTTTCGCTAAGAGTCTAGAGTTAAAAATACTTCTTGTGAAGATTCATTCATTCCTTTTGTAACACGTCTTCTGCGCTGTTTTTTTACTTTGACTGCTCGCTGGAAGTAATAAGTACTGCAGGATTCTCATGTCGTTAGATTTCTCACATCTACACTTTTCTTCTGTTTTTTACAGACATTTAAATTAGAGTGAGAGAAAACTTTACGAACTTAATTGAAAATACTCCTCTTTTGCATTCGCACGGTTCTGTCGTTCTTATGTTTCTTCACTTTAAATTTCTTTACGAACGCTGGCACGAGCTCTTTCCATATTCTATCGCGTTACGCACTAACCTATTTAGCATGTTAATACGCCGTAGACTAGAAGTAAGATTTATAAAACGTAAGTTACTTTCATAGGATACTTTTTTACATTTTCCTGTTATTGTTGTAATCACCATCGCGACTTCTTTGTTATGCTCGCCGATAAAAGTTTAAAACATTATGATCTCATTACGCACGCTAGTTCAAAAGCTCACAATGGTCACAGAATTCAGGAAAATTATAATGAAGACTTTTAATTCTATGATAAAATCCTTTTGTCGTTCATTGTTAAAACTCTCGATGTCACCGATCTCAAGTTAAAAGTTCTTAATTATTATCAACTATAAATATCTGGACTTATGGCGCTATTAAAAAGTTTTTAAAAATTGTGTCCACATTTCATTTGGTGTATATCAAAAAATTTTATAATGAAGTAAAAGTTCAAGAGAAAATTAGGGAAATTTATTCAAATTGTGAACATAAATAGTTTCGGAGTTTGTACAAAAATAAGAAGCGACCCAAATTTCTTTAGATTTGGTTTTTATTTACGTTTAAACGATTTCTTGTTTAAAAAGTCTACATACTTTTTTATCAACAAATAAAATCAAAGTATCCACCTCTGTCTCGACGTAAGATTGGTTGAAGTTCTAATTTTCATTTATTTGATTAAATTGAATTGATGGTTCTTATTGCGTAGATCCATAGTTACTGAGTGAATCTAAACTATTATTATTTTATTGTTCACAAAAAAAATTACAACTGTTGTTAAAATTTCATTCATGATATTTTGCATTAATATTGCTTTTGTAATAATACCTGAACCTTATTAATGCCTTCTTTTGTTCTCTTTTGTTTTTTCCTCCCGTAATTTAAAAAGGTATTCGTTGCATTCACGCAGTTTCTGTAAAGAAAAAATTAATTCGCTCGAAACATTATTCGATAAAATTGAAAATGTACAATTTTAATATTTACCTGACATTGTCTTGCAAAATTTAAATCTCTACACACGAATTGGAGAGGCTTGGAACATCCTTTAGGTTTCTATAATTAAAAATAAAAAACCGAAGTTACAATTTTGTCCACGACATTATCTTTTTGTTAAACAACATTGCATTACCTGGACGACACCTGGAGGAAGTCCTGTTCCTGCTCCATGGACGAGAGCGACAACGACCGCAAAAAATACGAAGATTAATGTTTTGATGGAAACTGCACCAAAATAAAAAATTCATTATCCACTGCCCTTTAATTTTTCCAGCTCACAGTACATTTCACTCTAATACTTTAAGAACGAACAAATGGATGATATACTTATGGATGCATCTATATGTATTGTATAACTTTATAAAAAAATATGACTTTTTAAAAATCGTTCACTATTCCGTTCAATTTACCCATTTTTTCAGATATGTATCCTTCTGACAAATGCCAATGGTTGAACTCAACAAGAAATGTGTCTCGTTACAAATTATTTTTCGTTTTATACGTTCTAAAACTCAAATGTATTACTTCAATGCTGTTCAAACAAAAACTATAATAGAGCATATGCTCTGTTATCTTAAGGCTTACAAAGACGTGTCGTCAAAGTGATTTAAAGCCTACTTTGTGTTAAAATTTCCGTATTAATCGCCAGTATGTATCGAAATATGGGCTAATGAAAAAAATTTATTTTCCCCAAATTACAAAAAAAGTTTTGTGACGTATATCTCCAATGTCGTAAATGATGGACAATGAAGGAATGAACGTGTATGATAGAACGATAGAATCGGCTTCATCATAACACATGCTCCATTTTTATGTAAATTTTAAGTGCTACATAAAGATGAGCTAAATTTTTGACAGCTATATTTTTGAAATTACGTGGTCAAATTTCTTCCTGTGCGCCGAAACTATACTTTTATCTCTTCGGCGTAGATTTAAAAAAAATAAAATTTGTTGTCTTTTTTAAGTGTTGACAAAAAAAACTAACTTTTCGACTGTTATATTTTGGCATTTCAAATATCATGGATTTAGGATAGTAAACCTCGTTCGAAATCGGATAAGACGTTATAATACACCTTTAGTATTAATATTAAAATGCATAATTTTTTGAACAAGTATTTATGCACATTTTTAAACAATCTTGATCAAAATCCTACCTTGATGGTCCAACCATTCTGAAAAGGAAAAATCGTTAGTTATCGGATGACGAAAGTATAGAAAGATCAATAGTGATTTCGATCAAAATATTTGAAGTAGTTTCAACACTTATTGAAATGTTACCGGATGGTAAATGTCAGTGTGAGAATGCGTATTGCAATACAAATGAAATACGAATAAAAAAACGTCTTTCATTATTAGATGTTACTTGAAGGCCACTTGTGAAAGGCGACACGTATTTTGAATTCATGAAAAACTTTTTTTCCTCATATGCGATAAAGCTATTAAATAGAATTGCGGAATTGACTTGACTGGAACGTATTGTATGGAAGACGAAAAGTGTGTAGAAGAAGTTTGTTTTTTAGTTGTTAAACTTCATTTTTTTAAATATTATTTAGAAAAAATGTACTCTCTTCTTTGCAAAATCTCCAATGTTTTTGATATTATAACCTGCAACGTATGATTGATACATATTAATGTTTACCATTTACCATTCATAGACCGGAACAATATTTTAAAAGTTGAACTCGAATGGAACCTATGCTGTGTTGTTTTTTTTATTTTGTTATTGTGTTGTTTTTAAAATAACCAATTTTTCAAATGTATTGTATAATTTGATCCCATTTCTATTGCTTTTCCGACGAAGTTTCATAAAATCAGAGCCGTACCTAAATTGTTATTTGAGAAATGCTTCAACGCTGAAAATTTTAATGATTCTATGAATTAAATGAAGGATGAAATTCGAATCCTCAGATTTTAGAGACGTATAGAATGACGACGAGATACGTTTTGAGAGATGCAAAATGATAGAAATACTGGGGTTTCTCTGATATGTAGGTATATGGGAACAGCAAACCATCGGATATTATCCAATGACGTAGTACTCATTTCATAAGGTTTCGTTCGTTTCGATAAAGATGTTATTGTTAATGCAGAGAGAACAAATATCTGTACAAAACGATACGGTTTTTATATATATGTATATTATGCATGTATACGAAAGAGAACGCCAAGCATATCGTCATTTTCAATTTATCTTCTCGCTTTAGAACTCGCCAAAATTTTTGGTATTGAATTGCAATGTAATACAATGTAATAATGGATTTAAGGTGTTTATTTTCAAACGAACGAAATTTCAAATAAATGAAAATATTCAATTAGATCAATGTTTTATTTTCCTCGAATCAATTTTTCATGTAAATGATGTGGATATTATTCTTTTATTTTCATTCATTACAGTTAATAAAAAAATGTGTAATTTCGTATCTCAAAAACTAGAATGTGCGTCACTTGTGAATCGTTATTTTCCTGGAAGATAAAAAACCTCTCACAGTTTCTGTTTTTTCTCTAACTTTAAATCGTCTTTCGTGCTCAATAGCGTTTTCTCTCGCTCTCATTTTACGTCCATCTCAGCTCCGTGCTAACCACCGAGAATTTAATTAAAAAATACAATTTCAAGAAGTCCGATGTGGATTCAATGTGTACGAAGTTGCAAAATATTTGGCGGTGCGGAACACTTGCTGCAATTAACACTGCACGCCTTTCCCACGTACATATAAAATTCTTGCGTTTTTCACCCTGCTTTTAAATATTCCTTTTTGGATCTTCTAAGTGCGCTAGATAACGTAGATATTAGCAGTTTCTCAAAATATGAAAGAAATATGAACACCTAGCAGCAAAAAAATTTTTAATGAAAACGGTATTCATACATTATATGTATACATAGAGCAATAATGTCATATTGTACTTGTATAGTATAAATTACTTTATGTTTTTAGTGATTCGAGACTACCTAGAGAATTTTTAATTTTTTAGATCATAAAAATAGCATTTCGTCAATTGCTAGATGCAGACGTGAAAATTGTTATTTAAGTAACTACAGCTGTAGTTACTATTCAATAGCTACTAGTGGACGAATGATTTTCTTCGCTGTTCTCTTTCAAACTGCTGGATGGCTTAAAAAAAAGGAGAATGTAAAATTTGTCTTTTGCGAACGACATTTCGGCTTGTGCGCGAATAAGCGTGCGTTTTCTGTGCCATTGTAGCCTCGTATTCAAAGTTTTGCGTGCTGGTGAAAATTGCACGTGGATTCAGCTGTGTGACAACTGTGACTCATTGGAGCGTGCATCAAGGAAGCGAAACTTTTAATCTCCGGACCCATCGAGCTTCTCCCTTTCACCGTTGCTCTACGGGCTTGCTGAAAAAAGAGCAACGCTGAGGCAATTATTTCTGGGACGCAAAAAGGAAAAAGGGGAAGAAAAAGCAAGCAAGACAATTGACGTGACGGATTTTACGGCCGAATTGCGCTCCCGGAATATTGGCACGGTCTTGATCGTTTTGTTCTGATGAAATCGCAGATGTAACTCAGAGAGAGAGTGAGAGACAGACAGAAAGAGAGAGACAGAGAGAGAGACATAGATCGAGAGAGAGAGAGAGGAAAAGAGAAAATCTTTCACTCTTTCTGTTTCAGTTCCTGCGTTTGACTATTTTTCCCTCACATCAGCTCGAAAGGACCGTCACAATTCTGTATTGTCAAATTCGTCCCGATTTATCCTAGTGACAGTTATCCTTTTAAGGTAAAAAGATCTTCGTGTTTACAGTATCTTGAAAAGGGTACGAGGAATCTCAGAAATCGAAGGGTATAGAGGAATCTTGCGAGAGAAAATACCGACAAGAGAACAAAAGAAGTAAGAGCAGAGCGAGAAAGGAATGTGATTCCTCGTGAAGCAACGACCCGTAAGATATATATACATACGTATATGCATGGATATACATTTGTGGATAAGAGAACGATGTTCAAAGTAGGTATATATAGAATGGTGGAATGAAAAAAGTGGGGTGAGGACCGCCAATATAGTGAAATGCTGATCCTCCCTTCTTCATCCCCTTCTTCATTTATCCTCCCACTTTATCTCCTTTCCTCTTTTTTTGCTCCTATCACGATATACTCGAATACACGAAAAAATTCAAGATGTGAGAAAGGTAGTCCAGATTATTCGAGAGATTCCAATTTGCAACTGCACTATGTATATCTACATATATACACTTCGGCCTCATTTTTTCGATTCATAATAGTAACGAGACGGCACGTTACTCTCTCGCCACGCGCGTCAATTCTTTTCTTCCATATCTCCCATTTTCCTGCTTTCATTCTCGCTAAAGATTTGGCGAGAAACGTGCCAAGGAATTTTCTCATTTCTCGCGATGTGTCGCCTTTTGAAAATGGAATCATTACTATCCTCCGTTCCCGCCGCTCTGCGACGAACAAATTATTGTTCTCGTTTCCCTCGTGGAAAATTGCGATCGTCTGATCTTTCGTACTCTCTCTCTCTCTTTCTCTCTTTGGTGCTCGTGTTTTCTGCACTTCGAACGATTGAACGTTCGAGTTGCTCTGAAATAAAATAATGAATCATGCGACGTAAAGCGTGATTGAATTACAGGCTGCGATATAAATTTTCCTCACATTTTACGATAAGAAAGTACCTCCCTTGTACTTATTTGACAGTTGCACTTTTACCGCTTCGCAGTCTAAACGTACTCGTGTGTATCGTCGCCAAAAGAACTTGCATTCTCTCCATTTGACGAATATACGAGCACTCTCGTAAAATTAAATTGGAATTTTATCAGGGTCCTCTTCAATTCAGAATCCTTTTTTCGATTATCGATTTTTTCCCCACAATAAGAATCACAATATCGGATGAATTTTCTTCGCCATTCAACCGGATAATCGTTCATCAACTTATGCAGTAGGAGAACCAACCATAATACATATACATATCAATACTTTTTTAGCATATTTTCATGTTGTTTTTTTCTGAAAATACTGGATTATAATAAAATCTGTCAATCACTCGTCTCCTCACTCCAAAACGACAGTAAAAGTGGACAGATCATCAGTCTTTCGGGGTGGAAAAGAATGGAAAGAGTTTACGGGTCATTGACGTTCAGCGTGTTCATTCTATCTCTCTTATCAATCAGGCTCTTCCGCACCAAGTGGAGCGTCTTCTCTCGCTTTCCGCCCTGTCTCTCTATTTCTCCTTCTACTCGATACAGTTACTATCTGCGGCGTTCACGGCGGTAAAAGAAAAACATAGACAGCTCGGGAGGAAGCTCGCCACAGTTTTTTCTTCCTATCCAGCAAGAGCTGCGAGTTAATGAATTCAGCCGTCACCGCCAGGCGACAAAACTTTAACTTAGCGGTGTGTGTTCTCGGTCCGGAGTCCCGTGGTGATAGAGAGAAAACAAGATAGTTCGTTTCTTTGCTATTCCTTCCCAGTATCTATATACATATAGTGTGTATATAAATTTATGTACAAAAGCGGATATTATATATATATATATAGTATATATTGTATATTGAACGGTGGGTTTCCGAGAAGAGCGTATCTCCTTGCCACTTCGACCAGATCGACAAAGATTGCGCCCTAACGATTCCTAGCGATTGACACGTACATACAAGCGATGGACTTCCCCTCGACTTTTTTAACTCGACATCCTGGGAATCCCAGAGTTGAAAACTTTTGAAACAAAAGTTCTATGTCCAATATATAGACGCATTCAGGTACCTATATGTGTAAAAGTCTCGAACAGCGATGTTCACTACGGAATGTGGTCTATCGATTTAAAAACCCACATTTAATGAAACTAATATTTGAAAAAATATCCGATATTTACTTAAATATTATATATTTTTCGTTTTCATTATATGCATATTTTTCGATTTTAATTATTACACTTAGCGATTCGGCAGGTTAAGAATATAATATTTTGAAGAAATGTATTAAAATGATCACTTAAATAACTAATAGATCTTGATTTACTGATTATTGATGATGAGTTAATTTTTTTAGAATCGCATGACTGATATACCTTGGAAAACTTTAATTCAGGAGAGATTCAACTGACATCTACATTCGGGTTTTACGTTTGCGGTTGGTGGTTTATCTCTCGTGGTCGTTTCGCGGTCCGTTCGCTATTTGCGTCCGTATATATTCAATAACCTTTTCCTTTCCAGGACGAAGCAAGCTTCATCGTGTCTCCGTTATCTGCCCTTCGATGTTGGAGTATATTACACATTATATGTCTACAATGCCAGCAACGGAGCTTTAGAATCTATGCAATGCTGTCGCAAAAATATACTTACTCCAAAAATAAGCACATTTAATAATCGCTGAGAGAAGAAATGTTATAACATCGTAAAATCAGTTTAACGAACCGATTTTTTTCACTTGTATTTTTTTTTTCATTCAGATATGCGTATAAATTTCTATATTAAATGAAGCGCTGCCTACATCTCGGCATTAAAAGAGTGTAGTCAGATGGATGTACATGATCCGTATTGTAAAATTACCTGCGCTTGTACATTGTACATTGAGTCCAATTAAATTTAATTATAAATTATATAATTTAACATTATCGATAAATAATTGATCGAAAATTTTCTATCTCGCCGCTCGCTGATTTCGAAGAAGAGAAACAAAGTAATGAATAAATGACGCAATCTCATAATATTTCATAAAATAATACGAGCGTATATACAAATCGTTGAGAAGCGTTGTTTCGGTTTCCTGGAATCGTCCGAAATAGCGCGTATTTTTATCACAACGATAAGAATAATTCGAAGCGGTCGAAAACCATCGTAAAAGGGAGTTTTTTGGAACGTTATTTCTCCAATATTTTTTTATTTCTTTTATGGTAAGCTTTGACAATTTTTTTGAAGCGCTATGGAAACGATCACGGGTTTCCTACCTTGATTACAACAATCATCACGTCGCTTTTGATTCCCGACTTTTTCCCATATCCCTTTGACCTGCCTTTTCTATCGTTATTGAAGAATGTACAAACGGAAATGCTAGATGCATCGACGATATGCCAAAAACATCAGTTTTGCTTTGATGTCAACCGAGCTTTGTTGCACTATATTTTTTGATATTTCTTTATAAAAAAGTAATGATTGAAAAAGTAAAAATTTTATACAACTCGAGATAACCTTTATAAATATGACAAATAAGTGTTTCAATTGAGATAAATGTCATCTACCATACTTACAGACAACCAATATTATATACACAGGCATGGAGCGCCAGGGAAATTATGAAAAATCTAAAATGTTCGGAATTTTACGTTCACGTATTGAACTATACTCATGTAATTGAATGCTGGGACATTCTTTCAACGTCAAACCATTCAAATTTCATTTTTTAATATATTAAATAGGTTTTTAGTAATCATGAACTTTTCACCAGCTTATATTTACTGCAACTAACCGCGTAGAACATTTTCTTTTAACTAATCCTGAAAAACATTTATTGCCGAGACCCGACAGGTGTGCTAGTATTTTGAGGAACAATTTCCCACGAGACCAAGCAAGTAGCTATAGCGATAAATACATTTGTAACATACGTGATTCATGGATGCATTCGGGGTGGAATTTGCAAACAGACTTCTCGTCTTATCTTGGCTTGTTTCGCCATCAATTAGCTCAATTGTATACACGAGCCTGGAACAAAACGTATATTTAACATATTTTTGCTTTCTCGCTTGAGGTAGAGAAATTTCTCAGGTTCCTCTGAAAGATATTTTCGAAGTAGATGTTTTGTTTTACTCGTACATTTTATACGTGGGTTTTGTGCACTGGAATTTATCAATTATCTTGTATGGAAACTATTCTATAAGATGACGATTGGCAATGCACCAAAGAGAAATACATATTAGATTAGGTTATATTAGATTTAATTTTTTTTAATATTGCGACAATTAGTTAAATTTTGTTCAAAGAAGGTGGTAAGACTGTTCTGTTTGATTTTTAGTTGAAACATTTCCATGTCATTATTTTCATGTGCACTTTTTTTCAAAATTGTTCCAAAAATTCTTTTGATGCGGAATGATAAATACTGGAGCTGGAGTTCGAAGCGTTCATAGGGATTCGGTAGTGATGCAACGGATCGGATCTATAACGCATCGAACTGGGACGAATGCACGAATTCAATTCAAGGTGCGTAGATTATGTGTATATACGAAGAGCGTGCGAGAACGGGAAGACGCGTGACGGCGTCAAAATCCAGCGGATTTGTTCTCGAACGAAATCCAGACGCTTGTTGTGTCACAATATGCATTCCGCAGTGTTCTCCGGAATTTCAGAATTTTAGGTAAGAGGAAAAGAGGCGAAATCGCTTGCTTGCTGTGAAATGTCATGGATATATACGTGTAGAAAATGTACAGCCTGGGGATATAGAGTAAGGACGAGAGCGCCACGGGGTAATGCGTTCGATTTACCGATGCATGGGAACGTAACGGGAGAAAGAACAGAAAGCGCGGAAGGAAACAAGAAATAAAAATGTGCACATTCAGTACCCGTATAGTAAACGGGTGTAAACGGAAAACCGGTTCTACCGCGTATATTCGAATTCCCTCGGGCCGGAATTTCTTTGCCACGACGGTACACCAAAATCCGCGTCTCTTCGCATCGCTCTCGTTTTCGCGATATATGACGAGAAGCAAAGAGGACCATTTCTCTGCATGGTACACGATTCACTTTCTCGGTGACTCTTGCTGCGGGCGCGACTACAAGCCTGAGGGTCTATATACTTTGTATACAAGCATCCAGAATTCTTCGGTTCGTGTGTATTCCTATGCAGGAAACAACACACACATTTCATCATGCCATTATACACTTTGACCTTGTACAATTTTTCGCGTGCTGTTCAACGAATTATCAATTATTTCAACAGTGCAAGTACAGTATACATATAGAAGCTTTTCTGACAATTAAACAAAATGATTTATCGAATGATTTTTTTCGTTAAACTTACAAGCGTTCGTATAATAGTAATTATATTTTTAATTTTTTAATTTGTAATTCTTAATTTTTATTGCAATTGTTTTAATTTTTCTATTTTAAAAGTGAACAGACAGTGGATCTTTCACAAATGACGATAATACGCGTTGAAAGTTTAAAATTATAAAGTCAATATTGAAACGCTGGAATTTTTTTAAAAATTTATTTGCATTACGTTATTCTTTTCAAAAGTTTTTAACTACGTACTCTTTCTTCTCTGAATCTTGGTATACGTATAATAGATACGATGAAGATGTAGAGAATTTACGATGTTTAACGTTCGAATGTGAAGAAACGAAAGTTTCGAGCTGCGGTTTGAGGTTGTGTCGCTTTATCGTACCGACTGTTCGTTTCCTCCATTTTATTCTCTTTGTGGCCAGTTTGAATGGCCCGCAGCCAGAAACTCATTGTTCTTTACCAAGAAGACGAATGGGCTGGTATTTATTTAAGTCTCTCATCTAACATCAACATCAACCTCGACCCGTTCGCATCATCCTCAGAACGACCGAGTTATCGCAATGTATTCGAACCAATTTTTTCCAGTATTTTTTTTCTATCCGCATAGATAAAAAATTTTTTTCTCAATAAATATTGGTCTGTACCAAATCGAATTTGGCATTAACTATATACTTTGATACGGAATGTTTTTCTCTTCGGGCATGGCCTGGATGCTCTTATTTTGCACGAGAGGGCTCTTATTTTCTGTTAATTTGTGTATATCTACTCAAAAACAGCATATATGTAGATGTATATGCTGTAAAAAAGAGAGGCAAGTATATCTACGGAATTGTACTCCAAGTTGTATCTAGTTGAAAATATGTCATAAAATACTTGAATTGACTCTACTAATATAATTCGTGATCTAAAATTTAGGGAAAGAATTGAAAAATTTTAAAGTAATGTCACACGAAAAAAAGTCAACTATTTATAAAAAAATTCGAATTGAAGACTTGCCAAGTTCTTGACACGCCAGTGAAGGAAACTTTCCTGAAACTCGCGTTTTATTATATTTATCCAGCTGATTTGAAAAGGAATCAATGTTCGAAAAATATAAATATTAGCTAATCTCCGTACCAATACCTAACAAGGTTCAACTTTACTTTTTACATCTTTCAATCCTACATTTACCGTCAAGAGAAACCGGTACGGAAAGGCTCCCTGAAATTGAAGGTTGAACAAAGCGAGGAAAAAGACTTTGCGAAACAGAAAAGTGATATCGAATACGCGGAAGCGAGGAAAAGTCCGCAAAGATGAAGCGAGTATCGGCGCTAGGCGGGAGCCACAAAAGGAAAAGTGTAAAAAGGGAGAGGGAGACGAGAAGACAGGTATAAGAAGATAAGCCGGAGACTTGGCACTGCCAAGGCAAAGTACTTGGTAACTACTTAGAGAACTGCTCACCCTTTAACTTGTTCGCAATGGCATCGGTGATGGTGCGGTGGCTCCGGTTACGTCCCAAGATTGGAAGCGGCGAGGAGGCTGGATCGTACGAGACAAGAAGATGGAAGGGAGGTCATGCACATCAGGGTCTGACGAAACTATCGTCATACTACTTACAAACTTATTTTCCAGGGCGTTTTTAAAAAGCTATATCCGACTAAGCGGTGTACCGAGCAAAAAGTGTAAGTACAAGCTCTCGGTGAACTCGGCTCGTAAACTTATATGTAATTTCGTCCTGTGGGCATACTCTGCGTGCCGGTTCGAGCCTCACTCCATTGGGCGAATTACATTTTTTCTAATGGTCTTTTCTTCTCTGTTCCATCGCAGATGCATATTCCATCGTTAAGAAAAACCCTCTAATCGACAACAATATTGCAATGAATGTCGAATGTAACTCATAATTATTGTCTGTTTAGAAAAATGGAAAAAAGCTTAAGGATATTTATTCAACAGCATTTTTACATATTTTTCTCGTAATCATTTTTACACAAAAATATTCTTATAGAATAATTTCTTAGTTTCTATCAGACTAAAATTCCATTAAAAATTTTACTGTTACTTAAAATTAGAACGTCACATCTCAATATTTCATCTTGTATTTTTTTAAACGAATATGACAGTACATTTTTAATCTACAAAAAAACAGCATATATGCTGTAAAAAAATGAGGCAAGTACATTTACGGGATTATACTCCAAGCTGTAGTAGAAAATATGTTGTAA
>JAPYYX010002456.1:0-15853 GCA_030522605.1 Cremastinae sp. B BG-2022a | reverse complement strand
TGCGGTTATTTTTGCACATGGTTATTTTGTCCGCGGATATTTTGTCGCGGATATTCTGTCGCGGATATTTTGTCCTCGGATCAAAAATCATGGAACCATATTGTCGTTTGTCTCCATTATTTGCAAGCTAAAAATCTGTACACCGTAAACGCTTTTTAAATTATTTTAAAATTCATTTAAATGCCAATCTAACTTAACTCTGATAAAAAATAAATCATGCAACACTTTCTTCGATGAGATAAATCGTGTACAAGAAAACTAAAACATTTCCGTTTCACTGGCCAACGGATGATCTCTCCGAACGAATTTTTGTATTCACTCAGGGTCCTCTTTCCCTCAAAGTATAGTCTATTTAATGAGGAGAGATTCGTGCTTGCAACAAAAATCAACGCGATGAACGTTTGCGATCTGCACGGGCGTTACGCCCCAAGAAAGTTCATCGCAAAAAAATATTCCTTACATATTTGTTTTAAATGTCCTCGAATTCAAACTCCAATCCATTTCCATTTCTCACGCAGGCATCATTAAGGGGGTTGTGTCACTATGAATATTCGTTTATGACGATCCAATACATAAAATACATTATAAATTCATTGAAATTTTAAATTTAAATTACTTGTCAGATATTTTAAATATAAATTATAAAACTTCAACAAATAAATAGCCACCGAAAATTTCGATCAACTTTCAAATGAATTATGAATAATTCATGCGAGCTCATTCCATTTGTTACATGTCGAAAAACATTGGTGTTTAAAAATATACCCCACCTGTCCGTTCATGAACAATTTTAAAGAAGAAAACTAAAAATACCTGTGCAACCGAATGAAATGTAATGATTAAAAAAATGATTCGTGCCTCGGTACATCATATTTCTACGCGTGCACGTTTCACCAAGAGGTGAATCCATTTTTTCGAAAAGTCGGCGCCTATGTGAGACAAAAAACCCAGTACGAAGACCTTGAAAAATATTTATTATTTTCACCTGTACTCAGTATTCCAAGCAATTCAATCCCCTACACAAATAATTCGAAAAATTTTTCAAAAAATTATAAATATTACATTCAAGAAATACTTGCTATCGTTAAAAACAGACGGAAAAAAATTAAATTTGGTAAAACAAGAGAAAATTGGAAGAAAAAAAAATGTTGCGTGTGTTTGAATCAGGTTCGCCGATATGGAAGCCGCGGGAGCTACCTTCGCTCGGGGAGGCCACGACGTTGCCGCGAAAGGGTAAGTCCGCCGGTGAATTGGCGGTTATGAGCTCGGCCCACAGCGCCTCCCGAAAGTCTCTCATAGAAATCAATAATTGTGCTCAACAATCTAATTTTAATAATCACGTTTAAGTTTTTTATTTTTATTCGTATTTAAAAGAAAAGAAAAAAAAAGAATATCGAGTGGAGACAGGCGTACGAAAAACACGAAAACACGAATACGAATCTCACGCATACAGAGGAAAAATGAGAGGAAAAAAAACACAACACGGACACACACATTAAATTATGAAACAAAAACCAGAAATATTAATAATAATGATATTAATCATAATAATAACATTAACAAAAAATACTAATAATAATAATACTAACAATAACGTGCGAAAGACGACAGAAATTTAAAAAAATCGTGAGACAATACACGCGAGGAATGTTGAGGGAGAAAAGAGTGGGAAATTAAGAGAGGCAGTGTTAAAGAAGCGTTTTGAGTATTAACATGGGGAGTAAAAGAAGCAGAAAAAAAAGAAAGAGGAAAAGACGGATTTTTTCCGAGGAAGGAAAGTGTTGGGACGAACGTCAAACAAGTGGAAATGAAGATTGTGCTGCATACTGCGTGATGTTGTGCGTTTACCTGTAAACTTCGTTCACTGTCCTGGCTGAGACTTAATTCGAGAACAAATGTGAGCGGAGAGATCATTTTACTTTATTTTCTATTTCCTCGATCATTTTTTTCATTCTCTTGCGTCTAACGTAGACAATTTTAACGTGTTCAGATTTTAAAAATTTATGAAGAATTGTTTATCGAGAGTAATTAATTTTTTTTTTATTAGATGAGCCCATTGTTCGCGTTCCGGAGATACGACACCTGCTTGACGTCATAGCTAATTTATTTTTAACATTGAGTAAGAGTAATCGAGAGGTTGGAATCTCCGGAACGTGAAACGAGTTCCAGATGCATTCTTTAGCACTGATTGGACGGAAGTTCAGGAGAATGAGAAAAAAACAGTGACGAGACTAGGAAAAGAAATGAAAATCCGGATTGCCAGTGACACCGACCATTTAAGGACAGAGAAGGAAAAGTGTGAGTGAGAAATGGACCGAAAAACGATCGCCAAGCTTGAAAGAACGAGTTGAGAAATGATCGATATGGGAAATAAAAATATAAGACATAAAAGAAAAAAAAACTAACGATATCCGATGTGTAACACTGTTATAATTGGTATAATTAATTAAACGATATCGAGGGATTAATTCGTGTAAATTAGAAGAGACAACAGAAAGTATCCACATAGATGAATACCTACCACACAAGAGCAAGAAAAAAAGAATAAAAATAAATAAATAATAAATTTAAAAACGCGTATATATAAATGTATAAATATACGAATATACTTACCCATGTATATTCGTATATTTATATAAGAATATATATAAATTATAAAACTATATAAAGATACTATATTATACGTATACTCAAAAATAACGAACGGTGTTAATTAGCTCATCGCGCGCGCTGCACACTCTTGTTGCCGAGTTTCTGACAATTGTTTCTCTTTCAATCGCAAAGAAACAAAATAATTATAGAAAAACTATTCACGAATGACTTTTCTCTGTTCGCTAAAAATTCTACTCAATTGTTTTCCCATTTAAATTTCTCTCGTCATGAAGTAAGATGGATGAACTTTATTCTGAAATTCATAATTGAACTCAGTAATTTTTTAATTTTATTCAAAATACTTATTTCTATCGAATTTTCTATCTCTCTCTCTCTATCTATCTCTCTCTCTCTCTCTTCAACTGTTAACTTCGAAACTTTCGTCGAGTCAAGGCGAATCGTTGATTAAATATATTGTCTTGGATTTCACACTTTTGCAGTTTAATATTATACCTTCGACATTTATTATTGAACAATAGACAGAAAAGAAAAGCATATATATATATATAGATAAAAATTATATTATATATGAATATGAAAAAGTAGATAGATATATTTATCACGTGTTTTATTATTAAATGCGACAAAAAGACTTTTGGGGCTCACTCATAAGCGCCGACTTTTGAAGAAAAAAAGACAAAGAAAAAGTATACACACACAGCAACACATACAGAGGAATAAATAAATACTTTAATAAATAAAAGTGTTGAATTATATCGAAACTTACGATAAAGTTTTATCTTTCTTTTATTAGCGGAATGGCGAATCTTTTTGTCGATATGTTTTTTTTTTGTAAATATAGTTGATTGCTTAAAAACAATATAGAAATCGGACGCTCAAGCATGACAAATATTTTTTCATCGTTTTTCTTTATTTACTCATTTGTTTATTTTATTCTCGTACCTTTAGGCGGTTTGAGAGAAAAAAATTTATCGAGCATCCGTGTTAGTCGGCGTGATCTTTTTTTTTCACTATTAGCGCGCGCTGTAAGAAGAAGAAAAATATATACACGATATGAATAAATATAAATTAAGAATAAGACACGCATCGTCTTCTTTTGACGTTTTATTCTCAAGTAGCGTAAAAAAACAATATACGGGAAAATTAACGATCGAGGAATGCGATTATTAAGAACCAACGACACTTCGAACGAGTACCAAAAAGAAAAAAAGAAACGAATATTCGATAATGCCTGTTCCTTTTATTTTTTTCTCATTATTCTCCCTTCGTTTTCGTCGTTGTTGGGAGAAGAATCTACAGAGTAGAAGTGTAACCGGCAGGATCGCGCACCATGAGAAAAATCGAAGCAAAAGTGAATAGTTTTAAATACGAGACAGGGTTCAACGCGATTTACCGTCGACTTCCGCGACTGTTTGCACCGGCGATCGAGATTCAGTGAGAGAAGCAGGAGTGAGAATCAACTAACAATAAAAAGCTTCAAAATTAGTTTCGACAGTGAGAAGAGAGAATTTTAATCGTAAACTTAGAGTCGCTAACTCGGTTGGTAATGCTGAACGAAAGAGAAAACAGGTGGAAACAAAACCGAAATACATTTTACGAAACTCGTGATAACCCACAAGGACAGCGTGGAGTGAAAAAAAATTGATATCCAATTTTTAAAAGAAACGTTTTTACCTAATTAAAGTTGCGTAATCGCTATAGAAAAACAAAAAAACATCAGGGTAATTTCGTGAGTCATGTGTGATATGAGAAAAAAAAGTTAAAAAAAATACAGAATTCGCGTTCGCGAAGTAAGTACAGTTTGATTTTCAACCGAAGATCACATTTATACGTGTCGATGACGAGGTAAAAAGAATCAGATAAAAAGAAGCATTTTATTCGCCTCGCTTGATGACTCGAGAACTTTGCCCCTCAGAAGCGTGTCAAGTCTGAGAGTCCATTATCGTGCAGGTCCGCAACTCCGATTGTTCATCTTGACGATAATCTCGCGATAGTAGTGGCGATATTAAATAAATGCACGTGTTTAACGCAGTCGTCACTCTAGTTACACAGGTGTCAACTGTTTTCTCCTTCCAAGAAAGATAAAAAAATACGAAGAAAAGAAAATATAAATATATCGATATATAAATACACAGAAAAAAATGTATATATATCTATATATTAAAAAAAAATGTATTATTCATATACGAGAAATTTCCGATAAGACCTGGCCATGATTTTGAAAAAATGGACGATCGTTCTTTTTGACAAATTTTTTTTCTTATCTTTTTTTGCTAACATGGAATGTCTCGTATATTATAATAATGATATACATAATGATATGGAGAAGATAATCTTGATGAAGTCGTTTAAAAGAGGAATTGCGGAAAAAGGGAGGAGAGAATATTGTATACATTTGTTACGTAAAATTCGTACACAGTTGAGATAATCGAACTGAATATGCACAAAATAATATGTTCAAAGGATTTCCATTATTATTATTACTATTATTATTCCTACTGTTATTATTATGATTAAATATTACGCCGGAGATGTTAACTCATTTACGAATTTTATGTAACGAATCTTCACCGCGATCGCGAGAAGGGAAATCGAAGCATTGTTTATAAATATCGATGCATCATCGTGACAACACTGGAGAATAGAGTGAAGAGTGGAATAAAGGGTGAGAGAGGGAGAAAGAGAGAGAGAAATTTATTTATTAAATCAAAGTCGATGCAATTTGTTAAGAAAAATAATCGAGAAAAAAGTATTTATGCTTTTTTTTTCTCGACACGAAGATAAGCGATTTCATAAATTTTCTGATTATCGATACTCGAAAGTTTTTACACCGCAAGAGTGTAATGGGAAAAAATGCAGTCGGCAGGACTCGGCACGGTACGAGAGCGTTCGCGCGCGCGCGCGAGACAGACGACGACGACGACTATGACGACGATGATTTAAATGAAGAAAAAGATTTAAAGAAAATGAAAAACCAATTCAATATTAAGTAAAGTATATGTAATTAGGAAATCGGTTAAGATCTGACAGCGAAGAAAAAACTAATTAACAAGAAACAAAAATAAGATACCTATTTACTAACATATACATATATTATAAATATGTGTGTATATATAAATATATACAAAGTGTCCCGAAGAGATCTGCGATCCGAAGAGTACGGAGACCTCGTGACTTCAAAGTCACAGAGAAATTTTTTTTTTCTTCTATTTTCGTTGATTACGATGAACGTTTCACCCTCGCAAGAATGAGGAGAGTCCATTACCAAGATCAATAGCGAAAATTCGAGTCGTTGAAAATGATAATCAGCTCAAAATCATGTCCTCCGTAAACTCTGCGACAATTGAACGAGACTTTTGCGATACCGTGTATATATTTATACATATATATAGGCGGATGACGCACATAAATATTATAAGGGGGACCTTCCGTTGCTCGAATTATTGTATTATCTAATATATAAATTTTATTGTATAAATTCTGTCGAGGTGTACGTCCTCCGATCGAGAGAGTGTATTTATTAATTAATTGATCGATTGATTGTTTCATTAACTCGTTCGCCTTCTTTACCTTTTCGATTATCTTCTCGTAAAGCGGGTAATTACGAACCTCGTTATTTTTGAAGATTTATTTCGAAACGCTTCTGGGCTCGAAAGGCTGAATTAAAAAGAAAATGCGAGTACGAAACTTTTTCATCGAAACTCTCTCTCTCAAAAAAAAGCAAAAAAAAACAATATAATAAAAAATGCCACTTCGTCCTCAATTATTCTCTTCCTCCATATTTTTTAAACACAAAAAGCTTCCAAACAAAGATTAACGTTAATTATTTCCAATCGAATTATCGTCGTTTGTGAATCTTTTTTTTTCATAAAGCTTAACGCTCCGATAAGCTTTCGTAAGACAGAGATAAACATGTCGTTGTAATATTTTTACCAGACATTTAAGGATACACTATATAAATCCAAATAATTATTCGAACACACGTTTTGATTCCCCTTTTTATATATACAGTACGATTTGAATGAATCTTTCGAGGAGAGAGAAAAATATAAGAAACAAAAAAACATCATTTGCTACCTCGATTAACTACATTTTTCATTTAATCGAATTTAAACTTGAACGTGAATACGGTGAGGAAAAACAAATTCATTTCGAGACACCTGATCATTTTAAAAACAATTTCCGCGATTTTCCAATCAACTCCGAAGGTTTGTGGTCAAGGAGAAAAAAAAGATACGACAAAATAATCCGAAGTCTAGTCAATTTTCTCTGGAGGAAGAGAGTTTTAAGCCGTTGACAAGAAGGAGAGAAAAGGCCGGGGAGAAATAAAGATAAATAAATGAATAATAATTAAAAGAGAGAAGAAGAACGAGAGATAAGAGTTCATTAAAGAAAGATTGTATAGAATATATTATATGAAGGGTAAAGATTGCATGATATGCTCGAGAATGGAGGATAGAAAGAAAAAAAAGATTTAACTATAAAATACGAAACAATAAAGGTCGAATATATGAAACGAGAAAGATAAGGGAAAAAGAAGAAAGGAAACCCTCTCGATTCGAGGCGTCCCGATATTATACGTATAATAGTTGGCCTAGTAAAAAAAGAGAAAAAAAAACGAGTATCATGTTTTTCGCCCTGGTTGCCAAACGGATTAATTAACGTCTATTATTGAGAGAGATTGACGTGAAGGAGAACGAAAATAACGAGAAATGGAGAGAGAAGGAGAAAGAGATCAAGAGTGAAAATAAAAACTGTGGAAAAAGTTTTATGGAACTTTTGTCGTTGAAAAAAATAAAAAAAAGCGACTGCATGGACGAATTTTTTCGTCCGGATCGTGATGAGAAATGCAAGAGTCTGATTGTGAGAGGATGAAAATGGACGTGGACCGAAGATTCCGAATCGTTATTAAATTAGGATTATTAATAGATTGGATTAGAGAGGGTAAAGAGAAGGAGACACGTGAAAAATACACACATACATAAACACAAAAAAATGGAGTGCGAATTGTGTTCGAGCTGAGGAAAGAGATTTAATAAGCCGAGAGAGAGAGAGAGAAATGAACTCCGATTGAAATAAATGCAAAACACATACAAAAACCCACAAAGTCTTTTTCGAATAATGATCTTCCTTTCATTTTGGCGTAATCCGTTGAGTGGTGAGCCAAAGGGAAAAAAAAGATAAGAAATAGTGTATTATAATTATTAAAAGTGGTAAAATGGACAAAAAAAAGAAGAGGAGAGAGAAAAGAAGAGTAAGATTAAACCACGATGAGAAAAAGTTGAGAAAAATGAAGAGAGATAAGAATTTGTCGTTTGCGTTTTCTTCACCTTTGTATGTATAGCAAACGAATGAATATATTTATTGCGAGTAAATAGTATATTATTGGCGATTACTAATATATATATTATTACTCTGTATAATCATTGTTACATTGTTCCTCGGTTTACCACGCGCACGGTGAAAACAAAAGAAAAACAAGCGAAGATTACGATGACGATGAAGAAGATGAAGAGACAAATGAAAAAAATCAAGAAAAAGTAAAAAAAAACGACAAACAAACAAACGATTTACGAGAGATCCATTTGTACAATCATTGCGTCATTAAAATATGATTATTCATTATGGAAATCAGTCTTCGTTGTTCATTTTCCTATCACGTTTGTCCACAATCCATGTCCCGTTCAAAAAATTAAAAAAGAAAAACACTTTCTATTATCGAAATAAATTCGCAACTTTTGATGAACGATTTGGAAAAAAAACCATAATCTCAGTTGTAATACTCTTTCAGATTCCGCAGACAGTTGGTGTGGCCGTAACATTTTATAAGATTGAAGCGTGAATCGTTTTTTCCTGATAAAATCACTCTTGTCCACAGATGCGTACAAATTTTTTTTTTACCATCGTGATCACTGTGATCAGAGAATTTCGATCGACAATATTCGAGACGCGATAGAATTTGATTCATTCGGACTTCCCTTCTACCTTTGAGATAAAATGTTCGTGAAGTCTTTCAAAAGATTCGATAAGGATTACGTATATCTGTGTGATAAATGCGCTTCGAATTTCACACTGGTTTGCCGGCTTCCCAATCGTGGCGACAAACTTTAAACGCGAGGAGGATTCGTTATTAAGATACCATGAGGAAATAAATTATTTTTTCGTTTTTCTCCGGGTTGAGTCCACATTTTGGGAAGAAAAAATATATAACCTTGACGATTTCATTGAAATTCGGATTTTCACACGAGTTTCTCGAAGTTTTGGACAATGAGCAGAAACGTAATTTTTCTTCTCGCGATCATTTCGTGCGTTTTGTGCATAAAAGGAGAATTATCTTGCGTCTGGTATGGCGAATGCGGGAATGAGAATGGTATGGAGCAAAACTGTCCGGCCAATTTCCCGGCCCCGCAGCTTACCGACACTTTTGCGCAAGATCTGCTTCGAAAACGATGTCCACACTTGATGGAGGGTAAGTTTTCTTTTTTTTTTTGATGTTGTGTCGAAATTCCGATGATGTGTCTGCGAGCATAAATGGTACGGTCTAGATCAAAACATTATTTATTCTTTATTTGACGAATTTGAGTTGGAATAATTGTGCAGACATTTGAATTTAATTTTGAGAAGAATTGGAGAAATTTCTTTTTTATATTAAATTTCGAAATTTTTGTCGTTGCAATTTTCTCGGAAAGTTGTGAATTTTTCGTGTTAGTTATAATATCAAACAACAGTTGAAGAATATTATTTAAATAATTTAGAAAATCGGTATTATTTAAGTAAAATTAATATTGAAAAAATGCCATTTTTATTCATTTATATAGTTCAAAAATAATTTAGTCAATCATTTCCAAATTTAGCACAAAATTTTTTTACATGTTTTCAAATTATATTACAAAATTGAGTATTTTTGTATTATTATGAAACGACGTCAAATTTTTTACGAGTATTCTTACGAACTTAGGAAACGTCCCGCCAAAGACTTGTTGCGATGCAAAACAACTGTATACTATGGACTTGAGTATGACGAAGGCCGAGAGTATGCTGGGACGATGTCAGCCCTGCAAAAAAAATCTTTTTCGTTCGATTTGCGATATGACCTGCGCGCCTGATCACGCAAACTACATAAAAGTAACAGGAATGAAAACAAATCCGATTACTCAAAACCAATATATTTCGAGTGTAGAGGTAGTTAAATCAATTCTTTAAAAAACACACATTTTGTACGAGAACATCTTTTTTGTTAATTTACTTATGCCAATTTTGTCACCGGTGTCTGGACGTTTTTTTCGTGGGGATGACAGATCTACATTTCAACGGAATACACTCACGCCACTCATGCATCATGCAGCAATGTCGTTCATCCTATGAGTGGAAATCTTGCTTTGGACGTACTCTGCGGCGATTACATCGGGAAAAAGTGCACTCCAGAACGGTAAGGAGATTTTTTTAAAAGGAAAAGTCTTCAAACCGCGGAAAATCTTTTGGAAATTGCGAAAACATCCTGCAGTAGCTTTTTATAAGTGAGCTGCTTGGAAAATCGTTCGTCAATATTTATATTATTGTCACTATAACTGACAAATGTCAACGAAAGTTTTAAACTTGGAAAGTCGTAATTATTTGTTTCTATGCAAATTATAAAATTACCACATTTTCTAATGAAATTTACATTTTTTTCACAGATGGTTCGAGTATTTGAGCAATCCGCAAGTAAATTCTATGGTACCGTTCACCATAAAATACATTTACAATAAGAATGAGACTACAGTCACCGGTCCACCGTTGAATCCACCGACTAAACGTTGCAGTGAACTTTACGATGTGAGTTTTTGCACAAGTGAACAAAATCACTCGCTTCTTCTTAGCACATGTATATATGTTTTATAAAAGATTATATTTTTATATTAATAATTTGTTTATTTTCGTTATCAACTTGGACAGAACACTTCATCAGTGTGCAGTTGCGTCGACTGTCCCGAATTGTGCACGACGGCCATGTGGGAAATCACCGGTCCAGGATTTAACATCGGGGCGATAAAAGGACACGGCGTCGTGATAGGACTCATCATTCTTTTCGCCTCCGCTTTTGTCAGCGCTTTTGTCTTTTTCTGGCGTCGACGGAAATCAAGTGAATGAAGCGACTATTGATAAAAAATTATTCCGAAACATCAATTGAAAAATAACTCTGTAAAAAAATTAATTTAGGAAAACCTAAAAAGAGCGTGACGGACCCGTCAACGTCGACTCCAAGGCCTGCTTCGGATTTCAACACCGCTATCGAGAGATTTTTTGTAGCCTGGGGACGAGGTAAAAAAGATCAATTTTTGATTGAAGTTTAAATTGAATAGAAATATTATGACTACATTAAAGGAAAATAAAAAATTATAAAGATCGTCAGAAGATGATATAAAATGTAATTTTGATTTTTATAATTTTTATATAGCTTTTGCCAAGCATCCGGTGATTACGCTCTTCACGTTATCCTACGTTGTTATTGCTCTGAGCTGTGGAGTGATATTCCTCAAAGTGACGATAAATCCGATCGAAATTTGGGCCTCCCCCTCTAGTCAATCAAGGATCGAGAAGGATTACTTCGATAAACATTTTCAGCCATTTTACAGAACGGAGCAAGTTTACATAAAATCTGTTGGTCTGGAGAAAGTGAGCCTTTTTTTTATTGTTTTTAAGTCCAAATCATAAATTTCATGTATAATCTATATTTTTTTACTTTTCTATGACAGATTGAGCATAAAGTTCCAATCGGGACTCTCGAATTCGGTCCAGTTTTTCGAAGAGATTTTCTGCTCTCTGTCTACGACCTCCAACAACAAATACTGCAGGTTAAAAAATTCCGAACAATAGGAATATTCTTATATTTCGTTCATTTTAACATGAAAATTTGAATATATATTTAGATCGGTCAAGACACGAACGAGGGTTTAGAAAAAATATGCTACGCTCCCGTTCAGAGTGAATTCACCGGACCAGTGACGCTTTCCTTGTGTACGGTGCAAAGTATCTGGGGTTACTTTCAAAATGATTTAACGAAATTTAACTACAGCTCAAACGTGACCGGATACGAGACCAATTATCTGAATCATTTATATCGCTGTCTACAGTGAGCATCTTTTATCACAGTGTTCAGTCTTTTTGTTAATTTATTGATTTATATTTATTATCATAATCATTTTATATTCTTATGTTTTCGTGCTATCTAGTTATTTGTATTTCAATGGACAATTTTTTTTTAGGAATCCCTATGATCCAAATTGTTTATCGCAGTACAAAGGTCCTGTATTTTCCGAAATCGCTGTTGGAGGATATTTGCGAGAAGGAATGGAGAAGCCCAGTGCAGATGATTATATAACAGCAACTGGTTTAGTTCTCTCGTTTATGGTCAGAAATTCCCTCAATGAGACTGAAAACGAACCAATGCTCAAATGGGAAAAAAAGTATAGAGGTTTTTAAATTTTCCAACAAATTCAACAAGAATTGCTGTTGACATTTTATTCATTTCGCCAGATATATAGATTTCATGAAAAATTGGACGGAAAATCGAAGACCGGATTTTATGGAAGTTGCGTTCACCTCAGAGAGGTCGATCGAGGACGAGTTGGGGAGGACTTCTAATGCTGAGATCTCGACGATGATTATCAGTTACGTAGTGATGTTCATTTACATCGCTGTTGCTCTTGGGAAATTCAAAAAATCCACAGAAACTTTCGTAAGTTAAAAATTAAAGGAGGCCCAACAAAAATATTTTATGTCGTTGAATCTTAAACATTTTTTATCATTCTTAGATTCTCAGTAGATACGTTTTGAGTATTGGAGGAGTTATAATCGTTCTCGCTTCAGTCGCCGTCTCTCTCGGCATTTTTGGTTATGCCGGTGTACCGACGACTCTTCTCACGATCGAGGCAAGTTTATTTAATTTGTCAACACTTGACAAAAAATTATACAATTTACGTTTCTAGGTAATACCTTTTCTCGTGTTAGCTGTTGGTGTCGATAATATATTCATTCTCGTACAAACTCACGAGCGAAATCCAAAAAAACGAAATGAGTCGGTGGTTGATCATTTGGGTAGAATTTTGGGAATGGTCGGACCATCGATGCTGCTTACCAGCACGTCGGAATGTTTTTGCTTTGCAATAGGTAAGCTCCAAAGATCAATCAATATCAATTAAATATCGATAGAATTGGGAAACTTAACAGCTTTTGCTTTTTTTAGGAACTCTGTCTACGATGCCTGCTGTTAACACTTTCGCTATGTACGCCTCGGTTGCGATAGCCGTTAATTTTTGTCTTCAAATAACCGCGTTCGTCAGTCTTCTGGCTCTGGACACTCGAAGACACGAGGTAAATATTTGATCCAGTATATTGTTCCTTTTATCTTTAACAAACATCAATCTCGTTAATCTTTTTTTTACATTACAGAGTGGTCGCTTTGACGTACTTTGTTGCTTCGGCCTGAATGATCGTCCAGAAAAAAGTTCCGATAAGAGTATAATGCAGAAATTCTTCGATGACATTTACACTCCTTTCCTGATGAAGCAACCCGTGAGAGTAACAGTTCTCGTTGTTTTCATTCTTCTGCTCACGATAAACATTATATTGGCTCCAAACATCGAAATTGGCCTCGAACAAAAGCTCTCCATGCCAACTGATTCTTACGTCCTGAAATATTTTGAGGTTTTTAGAACTATTTGATAATCAATATTTTTTTTTTCATTTTTTTGGCAATTGTTATATTTTCTCGGATATCTAGTTCATGGATGATTTACTGTCAATGGGACCTCCAGTTTACTTTGTGGTAACTGGTGGATTGAACTACAGCCAGACAAAGGTTCAGAATGCTATTTGTGGTAGTCAGCAGTGCAACTACGATTCTCTGTATGCTCAAATATTTACAGCTTCTAAGCAGTCATCAGTGTCAGTAAAATTGTTATCTTTTTCTTTATGTAATTATATAAATGATTTAAAATTTTTTAAAAAATTTCATTTAGTTTTTAAAATATATTTTGAAATAATTTGTGACAGATCTTACATAGCTAAGCCAGCATCCTCGTGGATTGACGATTATTTTGATTGGTCGGTACTAGATGATTGCTGCAAATATTATCCGAGCAATTCATCGTTTTGTCCTCACACTAATGCTGGTAAGAATCGTCAATGTGCATTTTTTGTCGAGGATGCGTCTGAGATTTATTGTTGATTATTCACTTGTATTATTTTCTTCTGACAGATTGTAAAAGTTGTGAAATTCAGAAAAATAATATGTCGACAAGACCTGACGCTGAGAGTTTCAAAAAATATATAGACTATTTTGTATCCGACATTCCGGATGTAGCTTGTTCTAAAAGTGGACGACCATCTTATTACGATGTAAGATAATAATTGACTGTACTATGTTTCTGATGTGTATTTATTTATTTTTATTTACTTATCTCTATTTGAACAGGCCATGGCGTTTTATTATGACGAGAACAGAACAATTGATGTCGGAGATTCGTATTTCATGACCTACCACACACCATTAAAAAAATCCAGTGATTGGTACGAAGCTCTTAGAGCAGCGAGATTTATTGCTGCAAATATAACAACAATGATAAATAGTGGCTCTCTGAGCGACAAGGAAATTAAAGTTTTTCCTTACAGGTATTGCGATTTTTTTTATTGAATTTGTTTTTTTCACAAGTATTTATTGTATAATAATTATTTTAATTTTTCTTTCAGTATTTTTTATGTATTTTATGAGCAATATTTAACAATCTGGAACGAAACTATAGGATCTCTTTGTTTGTCGCTGTTTATAATATTCGTCGTAACGTTCTTGCTGACTGGAAGATCGTTATTCTCAGCCCTCATTGTCTTGCTTACCGTAACAATGATTACAATAAATCTGATGGGTTTTATGTATTGGTGCAACGTGTCACTAAATGCAGTTTCCCTCGTTAATTTAGTCATGGTTTGTAAAAAAAAATATGTATTACCTGTTTTATAAAGTTCGTCTATTCTTACTTTCTTATCTACCGTTCCTGTTTATTTCAGTCTGTTGGAATCTCTGTGGAATTTTGCAGTCACATCGTTCACTATTATTTCCACGCAGATCAGGAAGATAGAGTTGGGAAAGTTTCAGCAGCTTTAAGTGTTATAGGAAGTTCTGTAAGTATTATAATCTACTCGTCTTCATAGTATGACCATTTACAAATTTCAATATTTTTGCAGGTTTTCGCTGGCATCACCTTGACCAAACTTGTTGGAATAATTGTTCTGGCTTTCGCAAAAACTCAAATTTTCCAAATATTCTACTTTCGAATGTACATGGGAATTTTACTCATGGGAGCGACGCATGGCTTAATTTTCTTGCCTGTGCTCTTGAGTTTTATAGGTACGATTTTATTATTAAACGGTATTTGCATTAAAAAACTAAATATGTAATTATTTTGCAGGTCCTTTGAACCGGGTAGATCCAATTTATGAGAATGAAACTAAAAAACGCTGCAATGTTAGATGCTCGTAAATTGTTCAATAAAAATGTAAAATAAAGTTGATCTATTAATGAATTATTATTGAAGGAGAGGTTTATTTACTTTTTACCTGTTGAAAAATAATGGAAAGGTGGAATAAATGAAACAAGTTTTACGTGGAACTGTTATTTGTTCTTTTATTCAACTTTGGTCTACAGTACCTCGTCGTTTGTAACTATCAAGTTCCATAGACAATCTGTGTTTCTTTTTTTTCGAAGCCACGTGAATAGCATTACAAATCCGCAAATCATAGTTACCTTAATGTACAAGCAAAATTAATTGAATGTAAAAAAAGAAAGGAAAAAAAGATCTAAATTTAGCAATACTATCGTCGTTCTAAACCGCGTTCGCAAAAATCCGTGGACAAAGACCGTTGCGATTGTCGGTACTAAACGAAGGGATTCCTTCTAGATGGAGTATGAATTGTCATTACGTATCGTCGTTGGCACAAAGTAGATAGCAACTTGCATGGAACCCTTCAATTTTTAGAATTTTCGTTTTATATGCTGGATTTTAATACGTGGTTTGTTTCTATGATGGTCTTATACTTTCACGACAATCTGACTTTTTAGAGATCTCCACCTCGGAGACGAAGTACCAAGTGAAGCGTGGACTCCTTTTGAATGTTGTAATCGGACAGAGTTCTGCCGTCTTCCAGTTGTTTTCCGGCGAAGATCAAACGCTGCTGGTCTGGGGGAATTCCTTCCTTGTCCTGG
>JAPYYX010002455.1:0-17603 GCA_030522605.1 Cremastinae sp. B BG-2022a | reverse complement strand
GAGTTTTTTCTTTTTATTTCCAATTGGATTACGATAGTAAAAATTTTCAAATGTCACTAACTTTTGGTTGAGATTGTACGGGTACAACATCCTTAAGGATTGCAAATCGCAATATTTAACATGGGCTCTTATGAGAGAGAACTGAAAATTGTGATTTTTAACAATAAATATCTCAATATCTACGTGATAAACCCTCTTGAATTTTGGTACACGTATTTTGGTCATATGAAAGAAGGCTTGTGCAAATTTTCAAAAAAATCCTAAGAAATCGAAAAAGCTATAGAACTACCTTGAGCACTCATTGAATATTTTTCAAGGACTTTTGGATGCGCGTGGACACGTGCTATTTGATAAGCGATAGGACGAAAAATTGACAATTCCGAGGCATATTTGTATGAGAGGTTAAGGATAGGAATCGAGAGAAAAGATCTCCGGGGTGCAGTACAAAACGTAATAAGATGAAATACCGAAGAATCCGAAATTTGAAAGTAACGTCACTCGTGAATCCCAGGGGTGAGGAGGAATGGAGGGTGCGCGGGGCCCTTAACCCTCAAGCCCCAAGGGTGCTTTTCCATCGAATAGGACTTTTTCCGTCACACGGGGATGTGATCCGGTTTTCCAAACTGAAGTTTATCTCGTAAATCTACCGCCGTTAAAGCCTTGCCGAGTCATCGTAAGTGGAAAAAAAGGAGAAAAGTCAGCTGGGTGGATAAAAAAAACGACACGAATAATCGAGACGTCGAGCGCTTTCTTTTCTTGCTTCTTTTTTCTTTCTTTCTTTTTTAAATTCGTTATCTTCCCTTTCCGGTCCCATATTCACGACCTGTCAACTTTTCTTCTCAATTTTTTCCTCCCGACCTTATGGAAATTTTTCCTCTTCTGAGGGAATGAACATTTTGGTGAATAAAAAACAAAACGGCCATTGCTTTTTTTTCATTCCCTTGTCATATTCAGCGCGACAAAACGTTTCGTTTTTTTATCATAGCGTGAATCGGTTGTTGCCTCCCCCCCCCCCCCTTCATTTTCACGACTTCGCATCGTCGTTAATCCGTGGGAATTCTTTGCCATTGCAAAAAAAACGTATACATATATGGGTCATTTTTTGTTTGTTTTCTCTTCGCGAAAAAAAAATGTCTCCGGGCTGGTTTTTTCACTCCCACTAAGTTTTCAAAAAATATCCTCGTGTTTGTAAACAAACGCCGAAAACAAGAGAATGGCGCGATTACATTGGCCATATCTCTCCTGAAATTTTTCCGACGCTTCTATTTTCCACCGACCCTCGCTCTGATGCTCGCTGCGAGTGGGCCGCAGAGTCAAAGAGACGAAAAAAGGAAACGGCGCGCCGAGGAACGCGGTATTTTTGTGAGAACATGGAAAGAAACGCGCGCTCAACAATAGACGCGATTCTACAAAGAAAGAAAGTCTTTTTTTTTCTCTCGTTTCTTCACTCTCTTCTATTAGTCCGAGCCTCCGGAATGAGAATTCCTCGAATAATCACAAAATAGGTAGCCTCAAAAGCAGAGAATAAAAGTGTGTATTTTTAATCGCATTAGAAAAATCTCGAATTAAAAAATTTGTCAGCAGATGAGCAGAAATTTCATTAGTACCCATGTCAAATACTTATGTAATGAAAATCCGTCGAAATGAAGATTTTTGTAAAAATCCGATCTTGGTGAAGGTTGATTTTTGTAAAAGTATGATGCATGAAAAAAATTATTTTTACGTATTCTTATTTTATTCAATTTATAATGAACATTTTTCATCATATATACTTAAGTATCTAATCGGAAAATGGTGAGAATCGAATTGAATCTCTTCTATTAGTCGGAGCCTCCGGAATGAGAATTCCCCGAATAATCACAAAATAGGTAGCTTCAAAAGCAGAAAAGTGTCTATTTCGGGTGGCATTAAAAAATCTCGAATTAAAAAATTTGTCAGCAGATGAGCAGAAATTTCATTAGTACCCATGTCAAATACTCGAGTAATAAAAATCGGTGGAAATGAAGATTTTTGTAAAAATCCGATCTTGGTGAAGGTTGATTTTTGTAAAAGTATATGCTCCGTAAAAAAATTGTTTTTACGTATTCTTATTTTATTTTTTTTATAATGAACATTTTTCGTCATACTACGTGTATCTGATCGGAAAATGGTGAGAATCGAATTGATCGATTGGACTGTGTCGATGAAAAAAAAGAATGCGGAAACCGTGACAGCGCAACATCTGATTAAATCAACAAAATTTCCGTCACGCGTACAGACTAAATTTATATTTTTCGGACAATCAGAATCAACGAAATTGTTTATGTAAAAAATTGATTTCTCTTCATGGATCAGTGAAAACTCTCAATTTTAAGGAACCAAAAATTAAAATCTTACCGTCTTCGTCAAGAAATTCTTATCCTGTACTGACATCATGTGTGATCATTGCTCGTAAGTATTTTCTGGTAGATCAATTTGTTCTTCATTATTTTTGCTTCTTCTCATTACTTCACATTTATTTTTGATAAATCATTTTTCAAAAAAACATTTTTATTCAGGAAAGTCACCAGTCAGAAGGGTTATGGTGGACAAGTCACCTGTCGATGTGAACAGTTAGTAAAAAAAATTAATATTTCATACAATTAATTTCCAGATTATTTATGCGAATAACATTCTCGTGAATGAATAATTTCAGTAACGGAGGAGAAAAGGAGGATATAAGAAGAGAAATGGATAGATCCCGTGACTTCGATGGTCGATGTAATAAAAAGTAAGTAAAAAAAATCCAAAAGTAAAAAACAGTCGAACCTTCCTCAAAATGGCTTCCGACTCGAAAAATTATTTTATCTTTTTGAATTAATAATTTGTCATTGAATGAACATCGAGTCCCAAAAACAAATTCACATATCTCGTAAAAATGTTTTTCTTCCAGTATATTTTATGTTTTGCTTATTTGTTTGAAAGCAAGATTGTTTTGATTTAATTTACTTGGAGAGTCGTGCTTAATTTATTTCGGAACGCTTGAAAAGACAATAGTAGAGAATGCTGAATAGTTCGTCGTAATGAGGGGAGAAAAGGGAAGGATGAGATGGATTAACACGAGTAAAATGTGCAGAGGTAAAGAGGCGGGCGGGTCAGGTGGTGTTGGCGGTGGATGCATTGCCTCAAAGTGCGGTGCAGTTACGAGGGACGAAACGGGCGGTGAATGCTGCACCGACGCCGCTACTGCCAAAACCACGAAGGAGACAAATTCTAAGAAGAGTTGCTGCTCCCGCAGATAGCACTTTGTAAAAGCGGTGTAAACCTCACTAAATCCTTGATCGATTTAACATTTATTTAACGAGTGGGCAGCCATTTTAAAATGAGTATTCCACTTTATTTTACATCATACAAAAACCCTTGGGCAATAAATTTAAAAAATTTGTCAATTAATTTTATTAGTTGTCATACTTTTTCAATTTAATTTAATTTGCTTTAATTTAATCTTCATTTCAGGTCAAAAGAAGCGTCGGGCAATTGCTGTCAATCTTGCGCGTGTATGGATTTAAATGACAGAAAGGACGATGGGAACGGAAGGGGCGAGAGAAGAAGATCGAACCGTGCAGGCGCGACAGGAAGATGAAAATAATTAGACAAGAAAGTTTTTTTCAAAATCTTAAAAATTAGTCAAGAAACAAAATTATTCATGTAAAAAATCAATAAAATTTTTATCAATTGCATAACATACTGAAGATTTTGCAATACTTTTGTTCCTTTTGAGATTGAAATCCTATACAGCACAACTGAGTGAAAAACAAAAAAAAATGATAACACGAAAGTGACAGAAAAAATTAATCTGTCAAAATTCACTTCACAATGTCTTGAAGACGAAATTGAATGTTCAAATTCCATTTCGATTTATCAAAATTTTTTCCCCGTAATTTGATTTGAAAAATAGTTGAAAATATAGATCGCAAAATGTGCGATCATTGCAAGTAAGTGAATTTTTCTTACGATCTATTTTATAGAGTGAAAAATTTTTATTCCGAACTTTGTTGGTTAAAATTAATGGAAATTTGGAAATTTATTTTCAGGTCGGCGAGTGCTCGAATAGAAAGAAGAATGGTGGGGAATGGGGTGCAAGAGAAAGCTGCGGTATTTGCAGGATCCCGGTAAAGCTATCAGTAATAGAATCTTGAGAAAAGCGTTTGGGTGTGGCGTAGACACGAATCGATTTCAGAGACTAGACAAAAAAAAACTTGTCCCCATCCTCCCTTTGGCTTTTACCCCCTCATTTCTCTTATTTTCTACGACTCAGGATTTTTTCTAAATATATTCGCAGATTTCCTTACTGAAAATCGATTTTCATTTTAATACTAATCACAAAATTTTAATTACACGACGAATCATTTTTAACAATCTACCTCTACAAATAATTTTTTAAACATTTATTTCATTGAAAAATCGAACATTAATTTTTACTGTTTTTGTTATTCTATAGCTCATTTTCATAAATAATTTTTTACAATGATTCGATTTTATCGTATTAATAGTTAAAAGTATCATGAAAATATTGTTATATAATTATTTATGGAAAATATAAAAATTAAATTAAAAATGCTTTGAGATTTGAATATTTTTTATCTTTTGAATATTTTCCCCGGAAAAATCGAGTTTCTTATCGTGAATTATTTTACTCGTTGTTTTTAGCATGGAAAAGCAAGTGGCTGCGGAGACTCGGTGCTCCCTATGGAGAAAGGGTTGTTGCGGCGGTGGTTGCTGCGGAAGTACGAAATTCGGCTCACCCTGTTGTGGAATAAAAAATGAGCAAGGACGCTCTCCGGGACCGATCGGTACATGTCGCCCGCAAAATGCAAAGAAATTTTAATTAAAAAATGATTTAAACAAAATGAAAATTAAAATAATTTTATGTCGTTCTTCATTATTTTAGGTGCTCAGAAAATGTATCCGAATTTTCAAACTTCCCCTGCCGGAACAGGAAGTTGGTTCAACATTTTTCAAAAGCAACTCAATTAAATATTGATTTTTACCTTATCATCATTATTTTCAATTATCAGCCTGTCCTGCCATTATGAACAATCAACCCTGTACATCTTATCGCGAACCAAAATGCTTCGGTGGAGATTGCTGCGATAAAAGTGAAGAAGAAGCGAGTATAGAAAAAGATCCTTCTATTAAAAAATGAAATAAAATCGACCAAAAAAATTGGACATGTAACTAAATTTCATTTCTTATTAAAACAGTAATAATAAATTATTTATATAACCGTAATGAGTCTAGAAAAAACAAATTCGAACGTAATGGTTGTTAAATTTATTTAACGAAAAAGAGAGCGGCAAAAAGTGACGAAAAATTGAAAGAGTAAAGTAAGAAGGAAAAGCGCTTGTCTGGCAAATCCTGGGAGCTCGATCAACTCTCGTGTAAAAATATTCGCGTAATGGATTGAAATAAAAAAAAGGAGAAGCGACAGGCTGAAATTAAATGGGAGAAAAGAAAAAAGGTTGAATGATAAAAAGCAAAAAAAGGAAGAAAGTGGAGAGACGAAATAAGAGGATGATATAAACGAGGATACGATGCAAATGAGAGAACGGTAAATGACGATGAAATTTCCTTAAAAGCGACAGAGAGAAAGAGAGAGAGTAATTATTGCTCCTTCACTTTCTGCCAACTTAATCGACAATTCGTCCTCGTTCATTCCATCCGCCCAAATTATGTACAAAATGTAATCTTCAAATACAAAGCGCACTATGGAGAATAAACAATGGACGTGGGTGTAAGGCGCGCTTTAACGTGTAAATCGAATTGGCCCGCTTTTCTCGACCTCTCTTGTATTCAATTTGCACACAAAAGAAAATTCGAGAACAGAGAATCTACAATATTCACTGTTTAAAGCAATGCAATTTAGTCGAATCTGCAATCAGAGATCGCATCGAAAAAACATTTTGCTTTTTTTTTATTCGATATTTGTTTTTTATGATTCACAGACAATTACGAAAAGAGATTTACCTCAAAGAATAAATATGCTTCGTGATCGCTTAATGTGCTCATAATTTGATAGAAACAAGTGATATAAATTTCGTTCCTAAACATTTTTTTAATCTCGCAAGAAAATTGTTCGTATGGATATAAATATTTGTTTCGCGATTTAAATCTCATGTGCCCTCGATATTATTTTATAATTTATAAATGAATATCTTTTTTTAATACTGAAGCTAGCAAATAGTTATTGAATATTTCTATGGGAATAAATTAATTTTTTTTTCGGTAATTAAGATAAGCCGAGAGTCGAAAGCTTCGATGTACATGTACGTGTGCGAAGATAATTTCTTACTGACTCGACGTCTGACCGCTCGCTTGCTTTTTCCACTTAACGTCGCGTGCGCCGATGTTTCATGAGTCTCGACATTTTTTCACGTCATGCTTGGTAGTGGTGAATTATAAAAAAAGCGGCTAAGTATCGTTGACGATAAAATTAAAAAATTTCCGGATCAAAAAAATTATTTCGTAAATTATAAAAAAAAAATAAAATTCATGATTAAAACATACACATGCATGTGTACATCAGATTTCGTATGAAAAAAATTGAACTACAAAAAGTATGAAATAAACTTTATGCTCCAGATCTTATTAAAATTTTGATTACTTCATCGCGTGAATAAAAAACATACAAAAAAAATATTTTTGTACATTCAGAGGAAAAAATGAAATTTTTAACGTTTACTCTCATATTTTTCTTATAAAAATATGCTTATTCGGGCAAAAGTTATTTCAGCAAATATAAATGAGATATAAAACAATAAACCTTGAAGAATATCAAGTCATCCATTAAAATTTTTTTTTATTTAAAAAAATGTATTGAAATATAATAGGAGAAGAATTTAAACAGGCTTAAAATACGATAGTATATTATTTCAGTCGTAATTACAATTTCGCGAATAATTATAATCACCTTCAACTAAAAAATCAAATAATTAGTTATCATTAGATACACACTTCACATGTTTGGAAATTCAACAAAAAACGAAAAATCACAAACATAAAAGAGAATGAAATCAGTCAAAATATGAAGCTGTGTATGATAAAATAAACTTCCTGCTCCACCTCTAATTGCACTCTCGACAACTCAATTTAAAAGACAATACACAAAACATATATCACACGATGACATGAGACTCGAAATATTTTAAAATTCTTTCCAGGTGTTCAGGAAAAAAAAGACTCACGAACTTTTTTATCAAAAAAAAAAATACAAATTACTTTCACGAGGAAAAAATAGTTCCCGAGAGGAGACCGAATCCTTGACTCGAGAGAATTCCGGATCGAGGAAGGTGTACAAAAGTGACGCATGTGTACAGGCGCGCGATGCATATGGAACGTTTCTCGTTCTTCATGCTCGCTGTCCTCCCAGATAACTCTAATTAAGGAACACGTATTCACGAATGCCTCGATTCCATAATAATTTCTCGAACGTGACGAACGAGTTCGTGGGGTGCACAGGACGAATTCATGTACCGTGCAGAAAGCACAAACGCGGCGACGTATAATTCCTCGAAGAGAAAGCAAAGTTGCAGTTTGTTCTCCATAATGCAACATAAACAGCACATATCCTTCCTTCCATTACTCTCTCTATCTCGTGTTCTCTCGTCTTCTCCCTCTTCGTGTTTCTCTTGCACCCTTTTTTTATGCCCCCCGTATATACCTGTCCACCTCGTTCGCCATTCCCATGTAACTGCGCTATTACTCATAAACTTTTGTCGAGAACTATTACATCGAGAATAATAATGACAGGCCGCAGTCTCGGGAAGCTCGAGCTTTTCTAAAAGCGCTCGACGTAACACTTCCCTGCGCTTTTACTTTTTTTCTCCCCCTCCGCCGCGATTCTAGCTCTCACTTTTTTCTCGTTCTATTTTTCGACGATAAAAACTTTTAACACACAAGTGGTAAAAATTTACGGCATGTCTGGCTCAGTCGTAAAACAAGCTTGAACATCATCGAAGCTTTCGTCGTTTAACGGGAAATTCCGGAAGCGAACAGTCAAGTGAGGAGGAGAGAGGGAGAGGAGGAGAGAAAATGGAAAGCGAGACAGCGAGACAGACGGCGAGGAGAGAGCAAATATATAAAAGAGACTCGGAAAATTGAATGAGTAAAAAATGAGGAAAAGACGGGGGTGTAAACGAGCGAACGGCGTCGCTGAATCCTTCCAATTGAAATTATATTTCATCTTTACATCGCAATGAATGTCATATGGTAATTACGACGATAACATAGTTCGCGAATGGAAAACAAAAATCTAATTACCTTGTATAATATTTTAGAAATATTTGAAAAAGCTAAAAAAATGACAGTAAAATTTATAATTTATGCGTGCGAATAAATATTTGGGCTATCAATGGTATTTTTTTAGTACAAAGGTAAAGTATAAACGGTGTTAATGTCTGCAGTGGTACTATTATAGTGCTATAATGGCGTTAAGTGTATTTATAGAAGAAACAATAATGAAAACTGCGACAAAAACGGTAACGAGATGACAGCAACGGGAATAGTCGTAACAGTATCAAAACTAATAATAGTGTAGCAATAGCGAGGATAACGCTTGGAATAATAGAGTTTTGGGGAAGTAACAATAACTGTAATAACAAGGAAGGAGATTCGAAATCGAGAAGACTGCGTATTATTTTTTTTTCTCGTTCTACACATTTCTTCGCCCTGCGCAATTTTTATGCTTTTCGCTTAACAGCAAGTTGTGGTTTGTACATGTGTATCTAGTTTCGCATTTTCTTTGGGTCATTTTTTTCGGAAAAAATTTTTTCAAATTAAATATATAATAAATCTAACGTTTAGTTGAATTTTAAGTCAATTGAAATTTGGATTTTATTAACAATTTGGATTAAGATGAATTATTGAAAAAAATGTTCTTTCCTGTATGTGTGCACAAATTTACGTGCATATACGTTTGTGGATTTTTATTTTCACTCATGGATTTTTGGTTGAAATTTTGCTTTAACGGAAAATATTTTATCAATATTTCTCTTCCGGTGTGTACAATTTTTTCTCGATTGATACTTTTTTGTACACATTTTTTTTCTACGTACATTTCGGCCCTTCGTTCAGCCCTGTAATAAACAAGGTGCAAATGCGAAGGGTAGAGTTTACGGTCCAAAGGTCCAGATGCGTGGGAAAGAGAGAAATAAAAATAGAGGCGAATAGCGATGGAGAAATGAAGAGAGAGAAGGAGAGAGCGATCACGGAGCTCGAGAATCGCTGGAGCGCCGAAAAAGCGCGTCGGTGTCGCTGAAGGGCGCAAGCGCCCGCGAAAGTCTCAAAGCTCTTCTATGGAGCGAGAGAGAGACAGAGCTTTTGCAAGCCACGCGGCTCCTCCAGTCCGTATCAAACCGCGAAACTCCCGCCTATCAAGCACGCTCCGTGCGATCGCGCTGGACAACCGCGTATCGAGGATATTATGAAAAATCGCGTGTGACGGAGAGAAAAAAAAATACGATCAATCGACGCTCTCGATTATTATCCTCGTAATACCTTTTCCACAGTGCGCCCGTGAGTTTCAACCATTTTTCAACCGTCGATTGTTCTCTTTTTACTATATACAGTAAAAAACAAAGTATATATTGTTTTTCTAGATGTTTTTTTTTATTCATTTTTAGCTCGATGGTTTCGTGTTTCGCAAGTTTTACCCTCTCTGTGATGTGTCCACGATAAATCCTTCATTATCCTGAAAAGTGTGCACGACGATAAAAATCGACGAATGTGAATTTTTAACGTGTGTGGATATATTTTACGAGTTGGGGTATTTTTACGATTTTTCGTTTGTTTAAGAAGAATTTATTCAAAAAAGTAATTTAAATAATGACACTTTTGTTATTTATGATATTTTTTGAGAAATATTGTTTTTAAGGATAACTTTAAAGAATATTTTATAAAATATTTTAAAAAAACAATATTTCATTGTCCTCGATTTCATTCAGCTAACGCTCAAGAGTTACTTTGAAACTGTAATTGCTTCGAGTGAAAATATTTCAGAAAATAATTAGTAAAAATATTTTATGACGCAGAATTTTTGTAAAATTTATTAAATACTCAAATACAAGTTTTTGTGGAACTGATTTTATTTTAAAAGAAGGAAAAATACTACTAAATTCGTGAAAATGATTCTTACTAAAAAATTTATTAGATCATACTAAAGAATTTCGAAAAAATATTTTAATTTTCAGAAGATCATTTTTGCTCAGAATTGTTTCATCCGCAAGACTCTTATTTATTGGTTTATTTAAAAAAACGAATTCTCGGATTGGAAGCAATTCACTCCAGCACATTTATCAGCCCTTAACAAAATTTTACAAGGTGGAAGTTGATTGGCCACGATTTATCGGTCATTGGCATTTTTTTCGATTCGCGATTTTGTTTTTTTTTTTCTTGATATATTGTTGTCACTCGGCCTACCGAGATAATTTCGAGTGGCCATAATTTCGCGATTATACGGACGATTTGATGATGAATACAGACGAATGGAAATTGACGCGCGTGCCTCTTCAGATAATCTTCACGGTTGATCGTGCAACCTAAATAGGTGAGCATCGAGGATTTAATAGTTCCGAGAATTGGTTTATGAACGGTAAATCCACCGCAAAGCTTTCCTGCTTCATTGAATAACGAAAAATTATAATTTCTTAAAATTTAATCTCATTATTTTACTGGACAAATTTTTATTTTATTAGCTCAATCACAAATTCTGTCTTCGATGAAAAACAAGCTGGTTGCGCATAATGTACATACATTATGTCTTTCGTGAAGCGAAATTAATTAGCTGCTACCGAAATTACAAAAAGTAACTTGCATGCATTGACGATATAAGAGAAAAAAATTCTTATTAATATTTAAATTTTATAATATGCGCATAAAAATCGGGGAAATCTTGGTTGGTCTCATGTTTGCACCCAAAGAGCAATCACCATAGCGGTTGCATAAAATTGATTGGACGCATAATATTCCATAAAATATGACTAAAAGTGGAAATTTCCCTTTTCGACTATTTTCACCAAAAAACCGATAATTTAGTCAAACAAATCACGTAAGATCTCGTAGGTCGATTAATTTTTTTTTCGATCCAAAAGAGGAGAAACGGAACATTTTTTTCCATTTCCAAGGGATCTACATACATAAGTCTCAAGGCTGAACCTTCAAAATGTTTTTTTCCTATCCACATATTCATATGGTGTCCTCAACAAGAACATTTTTTAACATATACATACGTCAACTGTCATGTAGAGTTTTTCCTATTCGTAACAGGAGAAAGAGAATTTTCCTTTTTTTATGAGGGATACGAGGTGTGGAAAGCTGTCGGTATAATAGAAGAAAAGCGATGCCCATTAAAAATAAAGAGAATAAATAAAAATAACAGTGAGAGAGAATATAATCCAGGCGAGACATTTGATCCTGGTAATGCGGAAGTACACCCTCACTCACGAATTAGGGAGAGAAGAGGGATGAAATATCCTCAATGATGTACAACAAGACATACGAGGGTGACATTTAACAGGGCGAGAATAACAAGGACGAGGAAAATCATATGAGTCGTGATTTCAACCTTTAGCCCCTTTCCGACCCTCGAGCACTTGCCCCGGAATTTCCCAGATCCATTTTCCGTCCGGAAAATCTCGTAAATTGTGGTTAAAATTGCGACGCGGGGACATTTTTTTTTTCGCCGTTCGTCCTTCTTCAAAGACGGCCGCGACCCCTTGAACGTACTTTTGTACAAGAGCGTACGTAAAACTGACCCCAATTTACTTGGACGCTGGTAATCTCGGAAATCGTTTTCCCCTTCCACTTTCTTCTTTTTGGACATAAAACAAGTAATATCCTCGAGATTTTTGTCTCTCAAGGACTCTTTCAACTCCTGTGTGCGTCCTGTTTATCCTGTCTCGTGTTTTCCGTTTTCAATAATGGTAATAACAGAGTCACGAAAAAAAATCGAAACTGCAGAAATTTGAAGGATAACTCGTCACTCTCCTTCTCTCTTGGAATTTATTCATTGTTTTTATCATTTTTATTAGTCGAATCAAAGGAATTGACCAGATTGATTAGGACGATAAATTTTTCGGATTACGATCAATTCCACAACACGCTCCGTCCCGACAAACAAAAAACAAATTCTTCATCGTCGACTATAGTCCTGCGTGGGAATTTATGTGAAAGATAAATAAAACGTAGTCGTCCTAGCTTATTCAATCATTAAATTGTTTTTTTTTAAATAACATTTTAATAATATTTGTCAAGTCGATGGAAAAGAATTTTTCATCCAAATTTTGAAAAGTGAACGAGAAGAAAATCGAATATGAAGGTAAAAAAAACGAAGAATGAAAAATTCGTGACTTGACATTCACTAATAAAATCGATCTGTACAATGCTCGCTTTGATATTCAGATACTATTAATAACGTATAAAATTGTATGGTGTCCGCATATCAAAGCGTGTCACTGTATACAAAAGTAAGAATTGAATGACTGACTTAACTATCGACGCCCAGCTACATTGGAGTTGTTGTTGAGTTCTATATAATCTCGAGGGTACGCACCTCACATGATATATTAAGATTTTTCGATTTTTTTATTTTAATTTTCATGAATTGAAACATTTGGGATATTTCATTATTGTGTCGCTTTAATGGTTTAATCAATCGTGACGAAATTTAGTACGCGTATATTCCGTTATCTTGATTTAATGGCAATACTACTTTGACTCTCCAATTTCGTTTCGTTTCCATGAAATTTAAATTTTTTCACTATTGAACAAAAAAATTCCACTCGCCGTTTTTATTACTTTCCATTATTTTTACTATTCAATTATTTATAAATGAAATAAATTATTTAATCGTTTCTTTATTAGTTATTTATGATAAAGTATAATAATAAGAAAGTAAAAATAAGACACAATAGTAAGCACAAATACTAACACATACTGTATAAAAAAAACTTAGTTGTCATTTGTCTGATGATTTTCAATAAAGTAATTAATAATTGCTAAAATCATAAAAATAAGATAATAAGAGTGATATTTTATAAAAATAAGCTTTTAGTTTGAACGTTCGCGAGATCTCTTGTCGAAGTATTTCGTGTTATAAAAAAATAAAACATTATAAATAACAATCAATATAATAAAGGATAAAGCGTGTGGAAAATAAACAAAAATAAAAAAAGTAAGTTCGAGACGATTTAGACAAATGGTCACAAGGTTCATTGGCAATTGATTGATTTTTGAGTAATAATTATAGATTTTCAATATTGGTCACAATTAGGGGACAGAATTGGATACGGTAAAAGCGAGAGAAGGATGGCGATGGAGGGATAGAGAGGAGAGTATAGAAATAGTTGAAGCTCGTGAGGGAGTCGGGATCGAAGCAGCAGGTTTGGCTCGTGTGTAAGAATACGAAGGGCCAAGTCGGTTGCCAGAGAGGAAAGCGGATCTCTCCCCAAGGGATCCCAATATCAGGATAAAGATCCCCACCGCGGATATTCTACCTTGATCAGTCTCAATTGGTTCCTTAATTCCCTAATTACGACAACAAGCCGAGTTTCCTGTATACAGGATTGCTTATAGATAAACTCATATTTTCACTGCTGAAGTATATGCCAATCTTTGTGAAACGAGAATTGCGTTGAAAAAAGTTTAACCTTGAAAGAAATCACCGCGTGTGTCCTTTTGTTATTACATTTGTTTTTATAGAATTTTCTAAGCTACTTCTTGGTACAATTGCTTTTATCCTCTTGAAAAAAATCTTGCTCTGTTTTATTGGAACGTGAAAAATTTAACAATACGCATCTGACGAATCAACGGAATTCTCGTAGGAAAAATGTATCGAAAAGAATCTTATTAGCAACGAGTCTACTTTTAATTGCACGTGTAAAATTTTTTAATAGTGACAAAAGGTAATATCGATTCTTCCGACATTCGCATAAAAAACAATTTCTATCTCTTGTTTTTTTTTTACTGGCTCTGTTCGCTGTTCCAATTTGCATTTATTTCCGAAGGGAAAATTCGCTGTTAATCAAGTTGATTGGTCGTATTCTCTTCGGGTTCGCGTGACTTTTGTATGTCTCTCTCGTTCAAGAATGAGACGAAGAAAGAATAAGCCTGATATTCACAATTGTTGAGGAAAAAGGCTCCGTGTCCCTGAATACCTCGTACGGGAAAAGAGTCGAAGGGTGGAAAAAAGGGGTTTCTAAAGGGCGCGCGAGCTTTTTCTTCGGCGATTAAAAAAGTTGCAAAGCTCCTCAGCGCTTCCGTGCAATTCTTTCACTCTTCCTTCCACCAGTTTCGCGTACGAAGACTCCGCTCACCCGGAACAAGGAAAACCGTTGACCCGAAAGTTTTCCCTTTTTATTTCTTTTTTTTCCTTTCCTTTTCTTCATCCCCTCGATTTTTGTCCTTTTTTTAAACTCACGGGCGAGAAAGCCGGAATTCCGTGAGAACACTTCTCGCACGAAAATCGTCGGGCTATATGCTACGTTCTCTCACTCTCGAAATTTTTCAAACGGCCACGGAGAATAAGCGAGAGCTCTTGACAAATTTTCGTGACACCGCCTAAAATGAAACAAGAACGTAAATTCTTACGTATTTGTTTTGTAAGATGGATTATCTTCGGAGTTATGCACTTTTACAAAATCTCGTTACTTTTATTATTAGCATCGCTATAATTTTAATTGGTACAAAAATTTCTTCGAAATTTGTATTTTTTTCTGTTTTAATTTTTCATTCTAGACGAACTGACGCAACCTTGTGTCGACAGAAACATTTTGTTTCCTTCTTTTTATTCTTTTCTGTTGCATTTCAAACTATCACTACATATTATATGTAATTTTTGCTCATTAAAAAAGCTCGAGACCATTGTTTTGAAGGTTACAATTACCGATATATTTTTTTTAATTGTTACGTTTTTTCTTTCATAGAACATTTCTAAGAATTGATACTCTCTTTATTGTGCGAATTTTAATTACATTTAATATAGACTGATTTATTTCAATTTTTAGTTACGTTAATTAAATAATGGGACTGCTTTTGTGGACCGAAAGTGGTTGAGATTTCGTCCTCCCTTTGCTCTTTCCTCTTCTCACCTACGAAGGCTATATCTAACACCGGAGTTTCATAGAGAAAAATTCACAAAGAAGCTCTGGCGCGTGTACACCTTTTGCATAGATGACCCTCGTCACCTTTTGACCCAACCTCGTCGGATGTTATCGATTCCTCGTAAAATGAATTATCAAAAATCGAATCTCTGTAGCGAAGCATGCAAATATTTTATTTTCTCATTTTTTCTTTACATTCTCATCCTTTTTTCAAAGCCATTCAATCTTATTTTCCCTCGCAAGAAAAAGTTCGTTTTCTTGGAGCTGCATTTTATTGAAAAGATTTCCGAAGAATTGTGTGAACATTTCCTTTTCATTTTTTTGTCATTTCTTGCAGTAACGGAAACAAAAATGTGAGAAAAGTGTTAAAGCGTGCATACAAAAAAGGATTAAAAATCTATATTAGATATTCTTCATTCATCGTGTTTGTAAAAATAAGTATTAAAAGTTATACTTAAAAAAATACACGTATCGTGAATTAGCAAATAATTAATTTTATAAAATAAAGTGACTCAGGAGTGGCTAATCGAATAAAATAACTGAACCGGAAGAATGATGTGATGAAGAATTATCGAAGGTAACATAGTACATTTACGGAACGTCAACTGTACGCTCTCGAGCTACCGCTACTCTTTTTCTCCGAGTTTGCCGTTTTTTGACAGGTTTGAAATTTATTTATTTTAGATTTAATTTTCGGCAGTTTCCCGCACGATCCTATAAAGCCGAATATTTTTTATTTATTTTTCTCTATCTATAAAAAAACCTGCGTTTTACGACAGCTTCATTCACTGGAGTAAAAGAACTCGGCAAGTTCGACTTTTTTTATCAATATTAAACTTTTCTTTGTGTGACATTACTTTCAGATTTTTCAACTCTTACCCAAAATTTAAAATTACGAATTATATTAGTGAAATCGATTCAAGTATTACAACATATTTTCTACTACAGCTTGGAGTATAGTCCCATAAATGTATTTGCCTTCTTTGGACGCGATCGAAATGGGGGTTTTGTTCGCTTCGAAGCGCTTTTTTCATTGTTTTTTCATTGTCCCAAAGCGCAGAAAGCGGAAAAAGCGTCCAAGTCGAATATGTGCTGTTTTTGGGTACATTCATTTCTCTTGAAATTTCATCACAGTTGATTCAATCTCAAAAAATTATTTCGCTGCCTGTAGCTTATCAGCAAAATCACATTCGCAGTTATCATCGAATCGAAAAAACGATCGTACCATCATCACCAAAATTTTTGTAGAACAAAGTAAAATCGCTCTTATTGAAGTTACAATGATCGAGCCGTTTGATTAGCTGAAAAAAATGTAGAGAAAAGCGAAAGATAAAGAATTCCGCATTGCTTTCTAGTTTCGAGTTCCAAATTGCTTTCAAAATAATTGAGGTTCTCATTTTTTTATTCATTTTCGTGTAAATGCGATAAAATCAATTATGACAAAATAAAAGTGCGTTTCCATTTTTATTTCTTTTTCGAACAAAACAGAGAGCAAATATGCATTTGTTGAATCATAACACCAACGATAAATGGGGAATATAAACAATTTTGAGAGAAACGTGAAAATATTATTCTGATTCGCATCGAAATTCATTAATTTGAATGGGATTTTAAGAGAAATCTCGCAATGTGGATGTACGTGTATATTTGTTTTACTCGAAAATTGAATGATTTTATTAACGATTCACCAATATTAAATTTCATTAATCCGAAGTTAATGAAATTTTGTCGTATTTGTTCCTGCGGAGGTTATTGTTATGAGTTTTTCGCGTTTGCTAAAAGGCAATAAATAACGGTCGCGAACGTGCAAAATATTAGGGAAAGGAGTAAACCGTGGGCATGAGAAGGAAGAGGAAGCGAGAATTGGGCGTGAGGAAAAAGGAAGAGGAACAGGAAGAGATGTAAACGGTGAAAATGGGTGAGAGAAAGGTTTTGAAAAGTCAGTGATAATATTCTTGATCCTTCAAAAGGAAGGAAGAAACGGAAGACAAACATGAAATGTTTTGAAAAATTAATTCAAATTTAGAGTAAAATTCAAACTAGCACAAATAATTTTGGACATGACAGAGAGTAAAGATTGCATGATATAAAATTGAAAAGAAAAAATAACATAAAGAAACGTACTATAGCAACAGGACTCATTAAAAAAAAAATTTAGCACTGTTTATGAAAAATTGTACCTACAATAAAAATCGCAGCTTTTGACACTTTATATATATACGTAAGGAAATATATCGAAAAAAGTAAATCAGAAGAATTCAGAAAGACGAGAAAAGAATACAAAAATAACAAGAGCTCAACACGTGTTTTTGATTAGTTTTGTAACAATACCCAAGATAAATGTCAGTCGCTCTGAGATTGAAAGATATAAAAATATCGCGACAGCGTCTCGAATATAGGGGAGACCGGGGCAAGACGGCCCACTTAAGACTTATTATTATTCTTGGTGGCTTTTAACCATCAAATTCATTTACTCTCATCCAATTTTGA
>JAPYYX010002454.1:0-15873 GCA_030522605.1 Cremastinae sp. B BG-2022a | reverse complement strand
TTGAAATTTGGTACACGTATGTAGGTTACATCAAAGAAGGCTTGTGCAAATTTTCAAGAAAATCCTAAGAAATCGAAAAAACTATAGAACTACCTTAAAAGTTAAAAGTTAATTAATTTTTTTAATAACTGATTCTCGTCCGATCTCAATTATCTAGGCACAATCGAAAGCTGATAAAATTTACGAAAACATACTCGAAAAGCAATATCATATTTTTATTTTTGCGTTAGTAATTCAACAAATTCAAAGTGTTCCACTCCATTTGCCTCTCACTGTATGTAATTGAAAAGCACTACAATAAATTTCAAAAATTTTTTAAAATATCGAAATAATCTTTCGTGCTTCATATACCTTTTACTTTCGAAAAAAATGGTTTCGATATATAATTTTTGAAAGACATTTTCCAAGTACAATGAGTCGAAAAATAGACGAATAAAGGTGATTATGTAATTAGCATTTTAAATTCTTTACGTACTTGACCGTCTCTTTTATTTACTCTCGGATTTGGTCATTACTACATGACATTGTATGATGCTCATTATTGCCACGTAATTTGAAAATTGATGAACTCTCAGTATCTCATCGGATTATAAAATGAGAATATGAGTATCTTGATGAAGATGAAACTATTTTCACGAAATTCATTGTAATTTGCGTTCTATTTATTTTTTTAATTTAGATTCCTATATCAAAATATCATTGTTGATAATTCGATTTACGCTAATTTTATATAGTCAACAAAAAATATTTTTAGGAGTATTGCGGTCGTCCTAATTTTCACAAATGTTTGATACTGCCATACAATTTTGTATTTTCTGATTATCATATGTATTCTTCTTCCATCTGGAGGAAAAATTGTGAATGAATCGAATAATTGTTTCGCTATCTCTCAATTTCTATTTTCACCTCTGGCAACATCGCACCACAATTATCGCAGGCGAATGACGAATAAGGAAAAATATGAAATTTTTATTTCAGAAATTTAATGAATTTTCTTTCAATTTTATCACAATTCGTCTCACCATCATCTTTTCACATAATAGAATAAATGAATAATAATCGTTTTGTTATCTCTTATGTTCTACTTTTATAATTATAATGAAACGGAATGGCAAATAAGGAAAAATTGAATGAAAATAATTTTCGACACATCTCAAATATCTCCTGTCCTACAAGCTGATTAAACAAAATGTTTTGAACATTCAACTTATTTTTACCCAGTTAACAAAAAGCTGGAAATTGCCTCGTCATTATGAAATTTTTATAAATATTTTCTATTATTTATTTACTTATCAATTTAAAAATTTATTTTCAAGCTTCATAAACAATCGATTTTCAAATTTTATTCCATCATCTTTCAATAAAGCATTAGACGAAATTCGCCAATTTCAATTCGCTCTTCTCTATTTCGTAACACACCCAAATCGATCCTCTTCATCATTGAGAAGAAAAAAATGATGTAGAAAAAAAGAAAATCTCTTGACTCGTGCCAGGAGGAATCGCGATCTCGTTAATCTTTCCGAGACAGCCTCCGGTACGAGATGCGAACGAATGCGAACATTGTAAAGGGGAACAAGGAGGACTCGTATGAGGCAAAATCTCTAGTTTGCTCGTGCACGTGCGACGAAAAAGCGATGTATTCACTATTTTCTGTTTATTTTATTTTCATTTATTTTTTTTTATTTTTCGTTCTTCTTCTCTCTTTCTCTCTCTCTCGCTCTTTTCCGTATGACTGCACAAGTTATTTCGTTCCAAGCGATTTATAATCGTAGGTCACAGCTTAGGAGGATGCCACACGTTGCAGCCAGCAGATTACAAAGTTCCCGATACGAACATAACTTTCACTCTCATCCAAACTCGTTTTTTTCTTTTTTTTGCCTCGTCCTTTTTCTCTCTTTTCCTCAGGCACGAATCTCAACGTATTCGCGTATCTAATGCAGAAGCGCGCTCAGAAATTTTAGTAAAAAATACTCAATTAAAACACTCGACATCAGAATTATTATTTTTTTCATCAATTTGTCAATTTTTTATACAAAACATTTATTTTCAAAATTTTTTTAAAAAAACAATTTCTGCGTGTTATACTCAACAAATAATATAAATAAATCACAGCGCATTTTCATATACGTACTTTTTTGTTATATTAAATGATATACCAAAAAATTCTAAGTGAATAAATAATTGAAAATATTACCTCATATTTGTTCAAGATTCATAATGGATAATTCCAAATGATAGAGAAAATATTCGATTAATTCGCGAACGTGCAATTCAGATTTTATGCAAAACATTTTTTGTCAAAATTTTCTTAAAAAAACAATTTCTGCGTGTTACTAAACAAATAATATAAATAAATCACAGCGCATTTTCATATATTTTTTTGTTATATTAAATGATATACCAAAAAATTCTAAGTTAATTAATAATTTAAATTATTATCTCATATTTGTTCAAGATTCATAATGCATAATTCCAAATGATACGAGAAAATTCGATTAATTCGCAAACGTGCAATTCAGAGCTGAGGATCATAAAGGCTCGGAGAATGTTTCTCCTTCACCGGGAAAATGACTTTTATTCGCCAGACTGTTTTTTGTTCGCGTTACAGTTACGATATGCAATTTATGCGCGAGATGGCCCGTAATCGTTGTGTGGATATGAGCGAGGCGAAGTTACGTCGCTCCCGTCGAGGGAGACTCGGAATGAAAAGGATTAGAAAAGAGGAAAAAACAACATCGATGATAACAATAATAATGACAACGAAAAAGAACAATAATAATGATCATACGAGGAAAAAAACGCGAGCGTGGAGAAAAAGATGGAGGAAGTGCGATTTTCTTCATCCTCGTGTAAAATTCTCGCACACTTTTCTCCACGAATGTCCCGTTTATTGTCTCAACTCGTTCCCGGGACATTTCATTTTGCCATTTGCTGCGCGAATTTTTCGCAGTCCAAAAAGTTGATTCATTTACATATTTTTTTGCAATTTGTTTATTATTATTTTATAATTGTATTTTCTGTTATTAAATTTTATGTAATCCAAAATTTATTTTATTCGTTGCGCGATTCAATTATTTATAGTTTAATATAAATTAAAAATAAATTTTAATACGAACGTACATTAAAATGTATTTATAATTATTTTTTTGTTAAATTGGGTGTAAAAAACTATTTTATTTTAATTCTTTTTTCATTTCGCTTCAACTCGTATTCAGGGTAATTCATGTGATGAGAGCGCGTGAATGCGCAATTCCTGCGGCGTTATTTTTTTTCTATGGAGGATAGCCGTGAGAAAAATTCACACGCTCTTTCACGATTCGAGGATTCGAATCGTGCGTATATCTGTACTTCATTCGAAGACACATTATACATATTTTTACGTGTAAAGGCGATGGAATGTTCTCCAACGTTCCGACGCTCAATTGGGTTTCCAATTTCGTCGCTGATGACGCGTCAAGAAAAAAAAACGACAGAACGATTTATTTTTAAATAATTCCAAATTTACGCTTTCAACATGAATAAAAAAAACTTATATTAAACAATAATAGAAAAAATTCGTAAAAATTGTAATAATCATACAAATTAAATTACATAATTTACAATAATATTTATGAAAATTTATTAAAATAAATTTGGACATAAATTATCGAAAAATGAAAGATCTCCTCAAAGTGGAACAAATTTGGCATTAACAACATTTTAAAAAGCCATTAATTTTTATCTGCGTCGAAATGAACGAGGAATTACCTTTGAGGATGCGAGGAAAAAAAGTGGAAAATTCTGGACGATGCGTATACCGTTTTTTTTCTCCTTGTTTCAATTTTTATTTGCTCACGTATATAGAAGTTGAGTTACACCAAGTACTGGAAAATTATACGTGTTGTCGAGTGCGCTAAAATTTTATGTGAAGGTATTTGCACCGAGAGTGCGGGAGAATACTCGGGATTGCACCACTTTTCTCTTGCTAATAAACCGAGTCATATAACTACATAACTCATTTGGCAGCGAACAAATCCTCGCTCTATTCTCATCTTTATTTTCCTTTTCGTGTTTCTCCTTACATTTGAGTCTTTCTCTTTGTCAACTTCTTTACGCACTTTGCAAGGATGAAATAAAAATTCTATCATATTTAAATTTTTTACAATAAACAATTACAAAAAAGTTATAAATAGAATAATATAAATAATATTATTTTATTCTTTGTTATACTTCATTTATTTATAAAATAAAATATAAATAAATAAAATAATCAACAAAGAAAAATTTAAAAAATTGTAAAAAAATTTTTAAAATGGATGGAGTTGAAAAATTGTTTCGAGGACGTTGAACCTGGTGGAAAATGAGAAAAATTCAATTATCGTGTTGGAAGATGCCAAGAGGACGAGATACAGAACGTGTAGAGTTCAGGCAATCCGGATGCGGATGAGGCGCTTGCGAAATTGGAAATCCTTGCGCAACCGAATGAGGATCGCGATCCCCTCTTGTAACACGCGTACACGATCCTCGGGTATGCGAATATTTTTATACGCCGAATAGGCCATCGAACATTCCTCCGTATCGAGCCATTTTTAATGCCATCGAAATAAACTTTCTATCTCTGTTTTATCATATTAATTTCAATTTATTTGTTCATTGTTATTCAATTATGTGAAATAATTATTTATTTTTATAAAAAATGAGTTCACAAATATTTTGATTCGATGAAATTGTTTTTTTATGTAAAAAAATCGCGTTCTAATTTTTGGAATAATTTCTGCTAAAATTTTTAATTTTTTCTTTTTTTATGACTATAAATATTTATATTTATATTTTCATTTAAATGTTGATAATTTATTTTCTTGGCATCTAATCCAAAATTTTCATATTTCGTTCGAAATTTAATTTATTTCTGTTCTTCTCGGGCCCGAAATGACTGGAACACGAAGCGCACCTGAAATGGATCTGGGATTGCGAATTCCGATGAGGGAAGATAAATAAATATTTACGGGCACGTGGATTGCGACGATCCATTTCATTGGATCGTGCAATGTAGATCGGATCTCCCTCTCTCTCTCTCTTTTTGCTTATTATTTTTCTGTCTCTGGTGTCTCGCTCCTTATCGGAGCTCGAACATCGGAAGATTCACGATTCGAGGGGGATTCGGTTTTACTTTCTACTTCGACACGTCGGTTACGGGGATAAGCATGGAAATGCGTGTTGCACGTTCATCCTCGCGAGCTCTCGCGCACGAGCGAATAAAAAAAATAAGAAAATACGAATAAAAATATAAAAAGATACAAGCCGACTAATAAGACACTCGTCGCAATTATATTTGCCAGCGCAATAATACCCCAAGATTCGATGCGATTACAACCCGTACGTGAATTTTTTAAAAATAATATAATAATTTTTGCAATGATACTTTTGTAAGGAAAATTTTACCTTGGTCGAGTATTGGCTAATAATTTGATTTTTCCAATAAAATTTTCCATGTAATTTTTGTAAAAGAAATTTATTTATTAAAAAAACGTTTTATTAGAGTAATATTCAAATTTTAGAATATTTTTATAAAAATATACAAAATTTGTACTTCATTATCAAAATTTTTTTCATACTTGTCTATTCAGAACAAATATTATTGTATTTATTCTGTTACACAGCCTTTGATAAAATACGTCTAAATAAAATTACATTTTTTTCTCTAAAATTTTATTATTAATCGCACTTTGGTCCCATTAATTAATTAAATTGTTCCCTTTACCGTGGTCGAGTATTGGCTAATAATTTGATTTTTCCAATAAAATTTTCCGTATAATATTTAGAAAAGAAATTTATTTATTAAAAAACGTTTTATTAGAGAAGTATTCAAATTTTAGAATATTTTTATGAAGATATACATAATGTATACTGTACTATCAAAATTTTTTCAATACTTGTGTTTTCAGTACAAATATTATTGTATTTACTCTGTTACACAGCCTTGGATAAAATATGTCTAAATAAAATTACCTTTTTTTCCTTTAAAATTTTATTATCAATGGCAAATATCAAACATCATTCTTCGAAATAAATCTCTCATCTAAGAAAGAATTTTCTGAATACAAAAACAAATTTTAATTTTTTTATTTTTTCGTTTTACATCTTTTATATTTTATAAACAGTGAATAAAAATGTAAGTTTTAGTCTCATACTACAATTATCAAAATTTACTAAGTGAATAAAAGTTAAAAAAAATCATTTTGTTTATATTATAATAATTAATTATTTTGCAGAAAAATCGTCAGAAGTATCGATAGCCGTATCTATGACCGATTTATTCTATTGGGATGAGGCAACGTTCGAGACGATCGCAATCGAGCCATTTTATTATTGCGAAATAATTCATCGAGTGACGTAAACTCGGACATTCCTCTCGGGAGTCCCGTAAGAGCCTCGAAAAAGAGCTAAACGTGTCGTCATCGATGATCCCTGATTTTCCCGACAAAAGCGTGCACCGAGAATTTCACAAACTTGACAAAATAAACGCGGATGAATAAATCATTTAAGTTTTGTAATCGGAACGATTCCGAATCACTTTTTCGTCAAACGTTTTTTCATACTCGAGCAAGTTTAAATGAAAAAAAGAATAAAAAAATGAGTAATTGACTTCACGTAATGACAAATCAATGAAGTAATAAAATTATACAATTAACAAACTGGTAAAAAAAATTAGAAAAAACCTCTTTAATTAATAGTAAGGTCAAAAACGTAATAACTGAGAATAAATGTGTACTAAAATTTAAATAAGAGTATGTGTGCAACTTGGACAAAAAAGGTGACAAAAAGTGACGAGAAAAATCTCTCGGGACTGTCAGCGAAGTGATTGGAAATTGTTCGGAGTCTCTTAGCTGTAGGAGCGTGTAATTAAATCCTGGATCGAAGATTGTTTCCAACCCAGCAATTAAGAGGTCGTTTAGTAACGTCCAAATAAAAAAGTTTAGAGAGACAAAAGTGTATTCAACATTGCGTTTGGTGAGAGAAAAGTAAAGAAATAAAAAAGTCAGAAAAAATGACAATTGCGGTCATGAATTATTCGCGAAATAAAACTCGACGGCGAAGATTCTGTTTTGCAAGAAAATCACGGACTAATGATGCTCAATTATTTTGCAAGACTATTTTCGTCGCGACCAATTTTTACTTTTCTCGCAATTTTTTTCAATTTCTCTTGCGTTCGAAAAATTGTCGACGAAATTTCATGAAAATAAATTTTAACACTTTTCTGATTTCGTTGATGAATTATATTTTTTTTTCTCTTTATTTACAACTATAATCTGTTACTAACTGCAACAATGAATAGTTTTGAGCGATTACAATGGGAATAAAAAGAACAATAGAGCTTCCATCGACGGGCCATTGGTTATGTATTGTTTATTAGAGATTAATTTAAATGTTTACCCCCCCCCCCTTCCCACCTCAGCTGAATCGTTGAGGTAGGTGTCCTGGCTTGAATCGTTTTAATCTTTTCCTTACGAGATTGCTTTCTACTAGATTGCTCGCCAATCGGTTTTGATGGTTTTCTAGTCGGATTTGGTAATTACTGCTCCATTTTTTGACTTCCTGTTTTATGGTGTTCATCTTGAGGTGTTTGTGTAGGAAGCTATTTTTTATGTATCACGGTGCAGATCGGCGGTGTAGAGCGTGTACAGTACAGGTCCTAGAACGTTGCCTTGGGGCACTCCGGATTTAATAGCGTAGAATCTTTAGTCCTGTGCATACCGTACTTGGAAGTATCTATTGGATAAGTACGATTTTATCAGCAAATAAAACTGGGGCAGGTGAAGTTTGATTTTGTACAATAACTCGGTATGCCATACTTTATCAAATGCTTGTTGAATGTCAAGAAAAACGGCTGAGCAGTATTTCTTGTTCTCCAGAGTGTTTATTATGGTGGTGTATACTCTGTTAATTTGCTCTATCGTTGAGAGATTATTCCGAAATTCAAATTGATGATCGGGAATGAGTTCTTTTTTTTCTATTTCTATATTAATTCTGATCAGGAGTAATTTTTCAAAAATCTTGGAGAGCATAGGCAAGAGGCTTATAGGTCTGTACGAGGTTTTTTTCTGTCGGTGGTTTGCCCGGTTTCGGGGCCATAATAATTTGCGCGAACTTCCATTGACTGGAGATGTGTTTCGTACGAATAATTCCGTTGAATAAGCTTGTAATAAAAACGTGTCCTTAGCGCGGTAGTTCTTTTAATAGTTGTCCTGTGATCAAGTCGTAGCCAGGTGCTTTGTTTGGTCTTATTTCTTTTAGAATTACTCTGAGGGTTTCCCGATGGGTAATCGATTTGATAGGAAGTGATAATGGAAGAGCTGAATTCAGTAAATCATTGATTTCAGAGTCGTTGTCGCCTCCTGGGCTGGTTAGTGGTGTGAAAATCTCTGCTAGATGCTTGGCAAAAACCTCAGCTTTTTCGATGTCACTCTTGGCCCAATTTCAGTCAGTATTTTTTATTGAAGAATGTTGTTGTCGAGGTCGTTTCATATTTTTGGTGATTTTCCATAGGGAGTAATCCGTGTCTTTCGTGTTCGATGAATTTTATGAATAAAAAATCTCGATACGAGAACAAATATTTTATTTTTTGACAAAATATTTCACTCTCGAAATTTTTGAAATTTTGCTTGAATTTGAGAAATAGTTGATTGATGAAAAGAAATTTAAGACAAAATATTTTACTTATCGAGTAACCGTGAGAATAAAGTTGAGAAAATATTCATTATGAAATCTTTGAAACGGAATAAAATTTTATTTCCTATTTCCACAGAGATTCGAACAAAATCTTGGCAATATCCAATGATTTCTCAATATATAAATTTTGATGATCCAAAGAGGATCGAGATAACAGGCATTTATCCTAAATACATGAAAACACCTAATTGGACCCGGATACATTTCATTATAAAATTAAATTTGATGTGTCCATCCAACCGATCGTTTACAATGAACCGAAAATTATTTTAATTATGAGTCCTTGAACTAATTCATAACTTTTCTAAACCGTCCAAAAAATGTTTAAGATTAAAAACAAAATATTAAGTAAAAAAATGTTATCATAATTTTTTCCTTAAAATAAATTTTTTTAAAAATAATTTTGATTAAAAAAATATACGTATAAATTTAAATATATAAATAATTCCCATTGATCAAATAAACAAACGAATAAATCACTTTGTAACTAAGTCAACAAATTTACCAACTTACTATTTGAATACATCTAAAAAAAGTAAAACCCAAAAAAAATTGATGACAAGTAACTTTTTGTTCCGAAACTGACACGTCATCGTTTTTCTTTTTTTCTTCCTTTTATCTTTTTCGTTTCATCGCTACTGTTTTTTTTATTGTCAGCGAGACGAAAATTTACGCATAGAGATGTTGCCCCGTTCGTAATTTCACTTTCTCCGCGCGGGGAGTTATCTCCCAGTGCGATCCCAAGTGGAATCGTCTCTCGTGTGCGTTTGCGTTACACTTTAAAGTGAACCGTGTCCCAGGCTCACTGAAAAGTCCTCAGCCTCCGCGCTCCCGCGTACGCACGAATTATTTTCCGTTTCTATTACGTTACGAGAGTGCCGTAACATTTTTTTCCCACTCGACAAAAAATTGTCTTTTCATTTGGTTCCTTATTTCCTCGTCCATGTAACGAATTCTTTTTGCATTGTTACATATTTTTGTGGCCTTGAGAATAAAAGTTTTTATTTTGAATTATTTCGTTATTTTAATATTTCAATTTTTAAATAAATTATTAAAATAAATTGTTTTAAAAAATTATCGAAAATCAAACCAGCTGATATTGAAATATAATAAAAATTCTCACTTCAGATGATTTTGAATTGCTCTTAATTTAATGTTTAATAGCGTTTAATAATTTTTATACTGCGTAATTTTTTTTCGTTATCTGATTCCGAATTGAAAATGATTCTATAATTATTGACTGACACGGAAGAAAATCGAAGGATCGGACGTCGATGAGGATGACTAATTAAATTCGAGGTTTAATTTTTAATGCTCTCTCGAATACTTTCTTCGAATGCATAATCGCTGATATTTCTTCTGGTCCCTGGGAGAATAACGCGACCCGTGTGTACGAGATCTCAACTATTATAACGTAAGCTTGACGATATGCCCAGGGAGAAAGCAGAAGAAGCGAAAACGCAGCTAGGAAGCGCGCTTTTCGTACACAATTCACTCTTTCGCGCTGACGTGTATGAACTACGAATAAAATATCAGGAAGTCGCTCTCGTCTTCTTCATTTTTCACCCATTATCGTTCTAATAATATTTTTATCGCGTTATAACTCGTTCGTAATTTCTTAATAAAATAATTAACTATGAGAACGCGAGACTGTACGAGAACGAGGTTAATATTTTCTGAAATATTAATTCTGATTTTTTTATTTAGGTTAAAAATTATAATCAGAGTGAAATTTAGCTTTGTAACATTTTGGACATTCGAAAATCACATTATTCACTCAAAAGAATAAAGTACAATAATATTTACAAAATTTATGAAATTATTCATTTATTATTTATTTATATACAGTGAAACCTGGATAAGTGGGAAACCTTCCTACCACAATGCCTCTGTTAGTGGGACTGCAAAACCTCTATAAGTGGAATTTCATTTTTTGATTTTTTTCTATATTGTCCTCTATTACTGGACAAGCTAAGATTGGTTACCTCTATAACTGGAACACCAGATGAAAATATTGTATATATCTATAAAACGTATACCGAAAAAAAAACGGATTCTTAATGTTCTATTACTCAGAAAACTCAAACACATTCAGAAAATTTTGAAAAAAAAACTCTATTTCTCATATTACCGAAACCACTAAAAGCGATATAAAGCAATACAATTTCAATCGATGGAAAATTTTTTTATTTCGTTGAAAAAATAAGAACAGAAAAAAGCGAACAGTGCTTCTCGCTAGTTGCACTTTCCAAATAATGCCATTTATTCATATTCAGAATAACCCCCTTGGAATTCCCTGCCATTTTGTATTCCTTCTTTTATCTTTTGTACCACATCTCGAAAAAAAATTTTTTTTTAAATAATGATGAATTTTTTTTTATATTGACACCTCTATAACTGGGATAAGTTTTGTTTCAACTTACATTAATGAGACCCTCTGTAAATCAGACACTCACTTCGATAAACCTGGATATCTGGGAACCTCCGTAAATGAGCTCCATGACAAAATACCGACGTCAAAACGCCGAACAACATAACACCAAGCGACAAAATGCTAACAAACGCGAAAAACGCCGACATTCACACGAACACACAATATTTGTACTGTCGAATATTTATACGATGATGTAATGAATTTCGCTATTTATTATTCTTACAATGTTTACATCTTGTCATTTATATACAGGGTGTATTGTAACTATATGTCCTATAAATAGAACACCTCTATAACTGGGACAAAAATTCTGGTCCCTTGAGATCTCACTTATCCAGGTTTCACTGTATTATTTATTTTTAACCTCTGCAATCCAAAATGTAACTAAATTCGCTCAGTCCTAAGTAATTGCTCGGAATGTCATCACGTTCGTTTCACTTCCATTCTATTCTACTACATTAATTGCGAGTTAAACATTTTTCCCTTACAGAAAAATTGAGAGTTGTTTTGCAACACGTGTCGTACTCAAAATTGGACCGAGACGAGATTTTAATATTCAATGAATGGAAAGTCTAAGAGTCTTCTTCACACACGGAGATTTATACGTTATATATTTTCATTCGCGTTTTGTTGCGATCCTTGATACGCGTGAGAGCTATCCAGGGAAAGGGATAACCTCCAAATGTCGATTTACAGAGGCGAATGAGACGAAGATTCTTCCGTCTCGCGAGAGAACTTCAATTCTAATGAGATTTTACTAACCGGAGCATTAAATAATAAATTGGATCTGTCCATCATGCTCTCATTACGAATTTCGCAACGCCACCTCTCTGTCTTCATACAAAATATTACCACGATCTGTGTTTCTTGTGTATCGAGAATTCTGGAACGAGCTTGTTATTTCTATTTCATGAATTCATCTGCGAAATTATATTTTTGCGAGCACCGACAATTAATGAGTTTTTTTGAAATAGGTTAATCATCTTGGACTCATTTATTTTTATGCTTCAATAATAAAAAAACGTTTTTTTCCTTCTTGCTTGTTCACTTTTATGACTTTGTAACTGAAAGTTTACCAGATTTAGGAGCCTCATCGCGATTCCTCAACGCTCCTCTAACTATCCCCATTCATTTTTCTAATAATCGTTATTATATCCTTGAAGATTTGACCTTTCGTGGTTATAGTCATATAGTCATCAATTGTTATTGTTATTACTCACCGCCATTCAAATGCCATCCACGTAACACTCGCTGTCGTGATATATTCGTTGATTTTTTTTGTGCGATCGTACATGCGATATATTGATTAATGCGATTGCAATTGAAGAAATTTTCTCATTTTCACAAGACATGAAGCTGCATTTTTTCTGTTTATAAATTTTTCTCTTTCTTTTGAATTTCATATTTATTTTATGTTATTTTTTCGAGTTTTCTTTGATGGTTGCATTTTTTAAACATTTTCAAACTTTTCTGTTTGTGAACAAATTTTTTCAGACGCAAACAAAAACATTTGAATTTGAAGAAATCGCCGGCAGGGTCCACTCGTTATCGATGACTCGTGGAATCTTGAGAGGAAATAAAAATTTATTTAATATAAAAAAATGTTAATTTCAATAGAGGATGAGGAAAAAAGGGCACGGATTCGTTGCTCTTTTTAGAAACAACTTATATTATTTTATATTTTACTTTATATTATTTTTTAAACAAAAATCCGTTACACAGAGGCGTGGGAGTCAGAAAAACAGATTTCTGCTATATCGATTGTCGGTAATAAAGTTGCATTTTCTCCTTAGTGTAAAAATTCGCCGTTGTGTCGCTACTATCGTCATCACAGACTGAAATCCGATCAGCTGATTCAATCGGACGTGAGTGAAAAAAAAGAAGCGAGCCCAGATCTGCGATGACAGAAGACGTAGATCGCTTAGGAAAATGTTTCAAACGATTATTGCAAACAAATTTTGAAGCTAACGTGAGTACATTTTGTGACGAATAATTCGGGGGAAAAAGTGTTACGTGACAGAACTGTCAAAAGTGTGAAATTCCTGTGTCAAAAATGTTTCGTCATTTCTACCCGGAATCTTGCTTTTTAATTATTCAGATGTAAATTATTGCCTATTTCTTAATTCATTTTATTTATTTATGAATTTTTATATTTAATATAATTTTAGAACATTAATTATTTCTACTTACGATAATCACAGCAAAAACTTTTTGATTTAAAAAATAACTAGACCCATAATTACCGAATTTTGTAAATTACAAAAAAAAATGTTTTCAGGTTGTGGAATGTCGAGTCTGCGAAGAGGTTTTTTCCGTAGAAGGAGCAAAAGTCCCTCGTCTCCTGCGATGCGGCCATACCGTTTGTCACTCGTGTCTTCAGCGTCTTCAGCAGTCGATGCTGGATCCAGAATATCTTCTATGTCCATTCGATAGACAACCGACGGAGATAAGATGCGGAATCTACGAGCTAAAGAAAAACTTTGCTCTGATAGAATTGTTAGAAAGAGTAGAGCAGTCCAGCAGCGAGAAAGCATTGGCCCTTGAAAAGGAAAGATTGCATTCCACACAGTCCTGCGACGAAGATGAATCTCACTTGGCTGTTCTCTACTGCACAGTCTGTTCGAGTCATCTTTGCGAAGCTTGCGACGTTATGACCCACTCCTCCAAAACTCTGAACAAGCACAGGCGAGTTCCGCTCTCTGAGAAGCCGAGGGAAAAGCCAAAGTGTCCCATTCATTCTACTCATATTGCCGAATTCACTTGCACTCAGGAAGGGTGTCACAATGCGCTCATGTGCTATCTGTGCAAAGATTACGGTCCGCACAGTCTTCATAAGGTGGATCAAATTCTTTAAACATTGATTTTTTTTTTGCTTTTTTTACTAAACAAATTACTTTAATTTGTACAGAATTATGGCTACGTATTTTATGAGCATTAAATCATTGAATATTTTACTTTTCAGCCTGCTCTGATAGAAGTTGAGGCAGACCATGTGAAAAAATCAATCGTTGCTGCTCTTCAAAAAATGACTCAGTTTATGGAAAGCATGAGGGATACAGCGCACAGGATAGGTTTAAAAATTTATATCACAAATTTATTGTAAAAATATTGAACTGTAATTCTTCTCCAACTTCTTAAATTTTAGATATTGTCATTTTATTGAAGAAATACTCATTACTTATTTTTTTTTCTGGCAGAGACGGTAGTTCAAGAATTGGAAAGTTGGGCGATCGAGGACGCGAAACAGAGAGTCAGGCAGCATTTTGAAGAGTTGAGGAGTCTCCTAGCGGAGCAAGAAAAAGCGGCGATGACGTGTGTCGATACGGAAACAAGAGGAAGATTGTGTGCTTTGAGGCAACAGCAAAAAGATCTCACGTCGACGAGGTCCCAGGTCGCGGGAGTTTGCATTCAGTGCGAGATTATTCTCGATTCCGAAGACTGGAAATTGTTGAGCAGCGCCGATAAGGTCAAGGACGTACTCGCTTCTCTCGAGCAACAGCAAATCCATTACGCTCAGCTCGGACCCGATTTTTTGACACCAGAATCGTCGATTCCCATTATTTTTAGTAGAGTCAGTTTTAATTGCAATATTTTTATACTCTTCTCAAATATTTTTTGATAATCTCAGTCGAGTCCATTCATTATTACTGAAATATTTTTTAGGATAATAAAGTGTACATCGGGACAAAAATAGACATAAGGGTCGTGATCCTTGGCTTGGATGGTGCTGGAAAAACGAGTATTCTGTCAGCAATGAGAGGATTAACGCTCTCCGGGCCACCGATTCCTACTATCGGTTTCAACGTCGAAAGCTTGGAGTACAAGAATCTCATGTTCACACTCTGGGACGTCGGTGGACAGCACAAGTTCAGACCTCTCTGGAAACATTATTATCACAATACTCAGGCTGTGATATTTGTAATCGACGCGAGTGACAAGACGAGGTTCGACGAGGCACAGAAAGAATTATCAAAAATTGTCAACGAGCGAGAGCTCAAGGATGCCTGGTTTCTAATTTACGCAAACAAGCAGGTAGTTCTTTGGAAATAATTGTTTCCAAGGTAGTTCGATCGCTGGGTGCCGTATAAACATGGGGCGGGGGCCTCTTTTTGCAATTCTTGGGAAATTAATTTTGATAAATTTTAAGATTTTCATCGATGAAAAAGCGGTAAATATGGTGGATATATTTTACGAAATTTCCGCATTGCCATTTTGCGAACCTTGAAAATTCTCTCGCTGAAATAAGTGTGTGATTTTCACTAAATAATTTTTTCTCCGAAACTAGACGCTAAACCAAGCTCATTTTTTTCCTGAATATTCTTTACGAGGTACTCTAACATCTCCCTTTTTTCTATGAAAATTGTAAGACCCATTTTTGAGTTATTTTCGTATTTCGCTAAAACGTATTTTTTCACTGCGTTCAACACGCATTTAAGGTAAGAGTCGCGTGAAGTTTTTGAGACAAATTTTTCTAATTCAATATCTCGACTTCTGGATGATAAAACGTCTTGAAATTTGGTATATATTTTCATTCAAGTATTATCTAGGCCTATGCAAAATTTAAAAAAAAATTGTCTCAACAAATTTCACGCTACCTTGGGTAGAAGTCGCGTGAAATTTTTTGAGATAGTTTTTTTTTTAATTTTGCATAGGCCTAGGTAATACTTGAATAAAAATGTATACCAAATTTCAAGACGTTTTACCATCCAGAAGTCGAGATATTGATTTTT